>PVIH01029597.1:0-13391 GCA_004025045.1 Sigmodon hispidus
AAAGGGAGGTCAAAGCGTAATGCTTGTGGTCATCTAGGGTTCTTCAGAGGACATTCCCTGTGACAGACAACTGACTGAGTGTCAGGGAGAGACAGTAGATGAACTTCAGAGAAGGAGTAAAATAAATCTTTATCCCTTATGCATGAGAGATTCCCCAAGGCTGGAAGTTCATTACACTGACTCTGAGTTGTATTGTTTCAAGCCCAATGGGTCCTCCTCTTTCTTCTGTTGGTCTGGTTTAGATAACCATACCGTTATGTTCTAGCCACTTTTATTTCTGTCTTCTAGGAACAAGAAGCTTCTGTGTCAGAGGGCTGCTTATGCTTTCCCATCCACACATTTCCCTTCCACTAACTATTTCAGAAGCTCATTATATTGGTACTATTTTAAAAACCAATATAAGTATTTAATATATAACTTAAAATTTGAAAATCACTACTTTGACTTTCCACATTTGGAGTATGCAAGAACTTTATTTCAAGGAGGAAAATAAAAATATTTAGACAAAATATTTACAGGTGAGTGCATTTGAGTCAAGACTTACAGGAAGTGCAGAGAGCATCACTATGCTGAGATTTCATGGCTGGCAAGGCAAAGGCAAGGGACAGAGGTCCTGGCAGGGAAATGTACCCTTGTGCTCTTGGTATAACTTTCCCTCTGGTGCCTTGTACTTCACAGCACAGGACTGCAGAGGAGACTCCTGAGATATTCAGCATTGCTAACGTAAGTGATCTTACATCTGTTGATCCTTGGGCAGTGTGTTTAGGCTCAGAATCTTTTTCTTCACCCTCTTAGAGACAGATGAATCCAATAATGTCACCAGTACTGAGACATCCTGTTAGCCAATTTTGGGCCACTGCTTCTTACCACACACACACAAGCATACATACACACACACACAAACACACACACACTCATGCATTCACGTGCACACACACAAGTACATATTAGGAACTCTTAGGTTGCTATATTTTTGCTGACAATATAATTCAAAGATACCATTCTCAATCTCAAAAGAACTGTGTCTCAATCCTGACCACCAAAACTGAGAAAAATAAGAACTGTCTTATAGAGGTTATGATGTCTGAATTAGATTCTGAAATATGTATTGTAGTTAGTCTCTCATACATGTTAGTAGTAACTAAAATTAACTTCCCTTTCTTTTTCTAATTAAAATCTTTTTTCCCCTTCTATGTCCAGGTCTGTAGTTCTTTTCTGCTTTATCTTCTCTTCATGTGGGTTTGATGATGGAATCTTCGAGAAAATGAAATTATCTGTTCTTTAAATATAGCCATTATTTTTCTCTATCTTCTTCATGTAATTTTCTCATAACTAATTATTCCAGGTGCTCAGAACACAGATGGAACATGTATGCTTGCCTGGAATTTCATTCTCCTGAAGGAAAACAGTGTTGGGTATTTTTGTATGCTTATTTATTTAGCTAATTTTTTTCTTTTTAATTGATTGTTTTTTTGCTTATTGGTTTTAAAAAATAAACTTCTTATATATTATTTACTTGAATTTGTTTCAGAAACATACATTGCAGAAACAGGCTCTGTAACAGTTTTTTGTAGTTCTCTTAGTTGGGAATCCTCTCGCTTAGGAGCACTGTTGACTTAAAACTACAGAAGGTGCCATTGAGTTCAATTTCATTGCCCTTAAGAAGAACAATTGAAAACAAATATCAAGTTCACAGGATGTTAGAATTATTTATTCATTTTTCTTTAAGCTCTTTAAAAAGGGACTTCTCAGCAGAAGAATTAAAAATGGCTGAAAGGCACATGAAAAAGCACTCAACATCTTTAGCTATCAGAAAAATGCAAATCAAAACAACTTTGAGATACCACCTTACACCTGTCAGATTGGCTAAAATAAAAGACACAGACAGCAGCCTATATTGGAGAGGTTATAGAGCAAGGAGAACACTCCTCCATTGTTGTTGGGAGTGTAAGCTGCTTCAGCCACTCTGGAATGCAGTATGGTGGTTTCTCAGAAGATTGGGAATCGATCTCCCCAAGGATTCAGCAATATCACTACTGAGTATATACCCTTAAGATGCACATTCGCACTCCAAAGGCTCAACTAATCAGGAAGACTGATTTTTTTCTTATATTCTTCCTTGACCTAGAGGTGATTCAGTTGAGTGATGTTTAGTTTCCATGAGCTGGTAGGCTTTCTTTGGGTTTTGATGTTGTTGAACTCTAACTTTAGGCCCTGGTGGTCCGATATGTTACAAGGGATTATTTCCATTGTTTTGTATCTGCTGATATTTGCTTTGTGACCAATTATGTGGTCAATTTTGGAGAAAGTTCCATGAGGAGCTGAGAAATATGTATATTTCTTTGCCTTTGGGTGGAAGGTTCTGTAAATATCTATGAAATCCATTTGCATCATAACCTCTTTTAGACTCCTTATTTCTCTGTTGAGACTCTGTCTGGTTGATCTATCCAGGGTTGAAAGTAGGGTATTGAAGTGTCCCACTATTAGGGTGTAAGAGCTGATGTGGGATTCGAGCTTTAGCAGTGTTTCTTTTACATAAGTAGGTGCCCTTATATTAGGGGCATAAATATTCATGAGGGAAATTGATCTGTAATTCCACTTCTCTGTTGTGTCTTTGAGTGCCTTGGGTATTAGGGCAATTTTGGCCCCATAGAAGGAACTTGGCATTATTCTTTCGTTTTCTACTCTGTGAAATAGTTTGAGGAGTACTGGTTTTAGTTCTTCTTTGAATGTCTGATAGAATTCTTCACTGAAACCATCTGGATCTGGGCTTTTATTACTTGGTTGGCTTTTAGTGACAGCTTCAATTTTATTTAGGGTTATAGGTCTGTTTAGGTATTTAATCTGATGTTGATTTAATTTTGGTAAGTTTTATTTGTCCAAAAAGCTGTCCATTTCTTTTAGGTTTTCCAGTTTTGTGGAGTATAGATTTTCAAAGTGTGACCTGATAAGTCTCTGGTTTTCCTGGGGGGGGTCTGCTTTTATTTCCCCCTTTTCATTTCTGATTTTGGATTGATTTGGATACTCTATCTGCTTTTCAGTTAGTTTGGTTAAGGGTTTATCTATCTACTTTCTCAAAGAACCAACTCCTTGATTCATTAATTCTTTGTATTATTCTTTTTGTTTGAATTGTATTGACTTCAGCTCAAAGTTTGATTATTTCCTGATGCCTACTTCTTCTAGGTGAGTTTGCTTCTCATTGTTGTAAGGATTTCAGCTGTGCTGTTAATTCTCTAGTGTAGGATGTCTCTAGGTTTTTCCTATAGGCATGTAGTGCTATGAATTTTCCTCTTAAGACTGCTTTCATTGTTCTTCCACAAGTTTGGGTACTATGTGGATTCATTTTCATTAAATTCTAGGAAGACTTTGATTTCTTTCTTAATTTATTCCTTGACCCAGAGGTGGTTCATCTGAGTGTTGTTTAGTTTCCATGAGTTTATAGGCTTTCTGTGATTTCTGATGTTGTTGAACTCCAACTTTAGGCCCTGGTGTTCTGATATGATACAAGGGATTATTTCCATTTTTTTTATCTATTGATATTTGCTTTATGACCAATTATGTGGTCAATTTTAAAGAAAGATCCATGTTGTGCTGAGAAATATGTATATTCCTTTGCATTTGAGTGGAATGTTCTGTAAACATCTATTCAATTAATTTGCATCTTAACCTCTGTTAGAGTCTTTATTTCTCTGTTGAATCTGCCTGGTTGACCTATCAAAGGGTGAAAGTGGGGTATTGACGTCTTCCACTATTAGGGTGTGAGAATTGATATGGGATTTGAACTTTAGTCGTGTTTCTTTTACATAGATAGATGCCCTTATATTAGGAACATTGAAAATATTCAGTATTGAAATCTCATCTTGATCAATTTTTCCTGAGATGAATAAGTAATATCCATCATGGTCTCTTTTCGTTGATTTTAGTTTGAAGTCTAGTTTGTTAGTTATTAGGATGGCAACAGCAGGTTGTTTTTTAGGATCAGTTGTTTGGAAAATTTTTTCCCAATCTGACCCTGTGTCTGTTTTTAAGGTTCAGGTGTGTTTCTTGTATGCAGCAGAAGGATGGCTTCTTTTTTTTTGTATCCATTGTGTTAGTGTGTGTCTTTTTATAGGTGAATTGAGTCCATTGATATTAAGGGATATTAGTGACCACTGATTGATATTTCCTGAATTTTTTGGTGTCAGCTTCTATGTATTTCCTTTCTTTGGGCTTTTCTTCTGTGGGATTATCGATTGTTTGTAGTTTCATGGGTGTATGTGGGATCCTTATGTTGGAGTTTTCTGTCTAATGCTTTCTGAAGGGCTGGATTTGTGGATAGGTATTGTTTCAGTCTGACTTTGTCATGAAATATCTTTTTACTCCATCTATGATGACTGATAATTTTGCTGGGTATAGTAATCTAGGTTGGCAGCTGTGCTCTTTTAGTGTCTGTATAACTTCTGACCAGGACCTTCTTGCTTTCATTGTTTCCATTGAATAGTCAGATGTTATTCTGATTGGTCTGCCTTTATAGGTGAGTTGGTTCTTTTCTTTTGCAGCTCTTAAAATTTTTTCTTTGTTCTGTATGTTTTGTGACTTGATTATTCTGTGGTAAGCATACTTTTTGGGGGATCAAATCTATTTGGTGTCTTGTAGGTTTCTTGTATCTTTATAGGCATTTCCTTCTTTTTATTTGGAAAGCTTTCTTCTATGATTTTATTGAATACATTATCTGTGCCTTTGAGCTGGCATTCTTTTCCTTCTTCTATCCCCATTATTCTCAGGTTAGGTCTTTTCATGGTGTCCCAGATTTCCTGAATGTCATGTTATTGCTTGTTTGGTCTTAGTGTTTTCTTTGATTGATGTATCTATTTCTACTATTGAGTCTTCCACTCAAGAGATTCTCTCTTCCATCTCTTGGATTTTGTTGGTTATACTTGTATCTATAGTTTCAGCTCTTTTCTTCAGATTTTCTGTTTTCACCTTTGTCTCATGTTTGTGTCTTTTTTATTGCTTCTATTTCAATTTTTCAGTTCCTGGAATGTTTCTTTTATTTTTTTTGGTTTTCCTTTTCTCAGTTTTATTTTCTTTCAAGGATTTGTTCATCCCTTCCAATTTTTCATTTGTATTTTCTTCTATTTCTTTAAGGGAATTTTTTTTATATCCCCTTTGAAGGCTTCAATAATCTTGAAAAGTTTTAGCTCTTGTTCCCTTCTGTTTCCTCTTTATTTCTCTGTTCAGGTCTTGCAGTTGTAGAACCACAAGTTTCTTCTGGTATAGCCTTTTTGTTCTTTATATTGTTACACATATTCTTGCACTAGCATCTGCTCATGGTTTCAGTGGTTCACAAGCTCCTGGTCAGTTGTGGCTAGAGTGCTTGTGTGTCTTCTGTCTGCTTTGAGCAAGGGGTCTACTCGATCTCTGAATCTGCTCTGGGCAGAGGTCTGAGCTTCAAGGGGTCAGTCTTTCTCTAATGATGCAGTTCACCCTGGATGTGGTGTCTGGTTGTGCAAGGTCCCTTCTTGTAGGGGTAGCTGGGGGAGGCCCCTCACAGCTAAAGCCTAGAGCCTGTCTGCTAGTAAGAGTGTGAGAACAGACTCTTGGGTGTGCCTACGGCCCTGGAAAGGAATTTTTTGGACAGGTGGCTCAGGAGCCTGAATCTGCTGACCTCTGACTTTGCTCTGGACAGGAATCTGTGTTTTCATCAGTTAGCATGTTTAGAAGTCAGAGATTTAATTATTACTTGCTCAGCTTATCAATCTGGTACCATTCTGTTTATTACTGAAGTTAATCTTTGTAAGAATTCTGTAAATGCTTCTTTTGGCCCCTGGATCACTTTTCTAAAGGATTCAATATTGTTTCCTATATCTTCAGTTCTATCCCAAGCATTTAAGGCTGCCACTTAACATAAAGTCAGGTATGGTTATCATATAAAGAGTATCATTCTATATTAGCATAATCTTAAAAAAAAAGTTGGTCTTGAGAGATTTCAAATCTTTATCTCTATTTTATTTTTTGATGATTTTAGCTTCATCTTTCCACCAGATCCTCCACTGTAATTAAGGCCTACCCTCCAAGACAGCTTTAACTATATTGTTCCAGTCTTTCAGGATAATTGTGATAAGTTGATCAGAAATTTAGCATTTGCTTTACAATGGCGAGTGCATACCATAAGTGACTATTGCTTTCTTGAATCTCCTTAAATCTAACATTTTTATCAGAGTTCATTTAGTTTTTACACAGTTAACATTATTTGGCAGTTCCTGTAAGGTTACTGGATATATTAAGATTAGCTGTTTGAAAGCCTTAGACTGTTTCTCTGTAATATTAGAAGGTGATGTTGAGATTAGTTCTTTAAATTACTCTGTGGAGTCAGAAAATCTCTGTGATCTGTTTCTAATACTTTTATCTTGGCACTCATATTAACTGACTTTTTAAATGATAAAACAAAAATGATAAAAAATGCAATATTTATAACGGACATTGTGATAAACCCATATACATTATTTATCATCTCCTTTACTGATTCCAGTTTCAAACTGTCCAAAGTAATATCAAAGACCAAACATCATAATACTCTTCACCATATTTAATGAGGGAAAAACTCTGTCTCTTAAACTAACTTCCCTTCTTAAGAAATCCCTACTCACTCACCAAATTTGCTGTCAATGGCAATTCAGATATCTATAAAGTGGAATAACTACCTAGTGTAGTAGCAGCCTAAGGAGGGAGTCCTTTAAAAAAACACAACTCACCAGGAGAAGGAAGCTGCTGTCTGAAAATTCACCCAGGTGACTGATAAGAAGAAACACATGTGGTGAGGTCTGCATAAGACTGGAAGCTAATTCTGAATATAAAATCTATCCATCTGAGTAGTGCCTCCAGCCATGCCATGTATAATTCCAGCCTGTGGGGCTTTTTGTAAATTCATGCCCCAAAAGTTGAGCACAAGATAGTGCATGAATTCTATTTAGTATGAATGAAATTCTATTTAGAATGAAAATCTGGAGCCAGATGTTAGGGATAAGGTGCAGTATCAGAGAGGTAGGTTTTAACCATAGCCAATTCTTATCTAGGCAACTTCTCAGGTTGAACAGGGTAAGCCCTATCATCAAGGGTTCTCAGACTGACTGATTGCTCAGATAGACTATAAACTTTTCTTTCTCCTGCCCTATATTCTTTCCCTGCTAAGCTATTTTATTTTTTGGTTTTAGAGTTAGGATTAAAGTTGTGTGCTACCACTGCCTGGCTGTTAGGCCTTGGATTCACAGAGGTCCAGACTAGGAATTAAAGATGTCAATCACCACTCCTTGACCTTCATGTCTTGGCTCTGTGAGTGGCTTGTCCTTTGATATTTCAGACTATTTTTTATTAAATAAGCCATATATCACCAAAGGTTAGTGTAGTCAAAAGTTTTCAGTCTTTTTGGGCAGCACTTTAGACAAAACTCCCCACCTGTGGCCCTAAAGCAGCTGCTTATAAAATAATTATTTAAAGGCTTGTATTAACTACATCTGGCCTAATGGCTCAGGCTCATTACCAACTAGCTCTTATAATTTAATCCATTCTTATTAATATATGTACTGCAATGTGGCTGCATGGTTTTTACCTGTGTTTCATTACATCTTGCCTTCTTGGTGGTAGCCTTCAGTGTTTCTGTCTGACTTTGTGCTTCTCCATCTTTTTCTGCTTGGATTTTCTGCCTGTCCCCAAGCTGCCTTGCCATAGGCCCAGACAGTCTTTTTATTAACCAATGGTAATAAAGCATACTCACAGCATACAGAAAGACATCTCACATCAGGCTAGGTATCTTGGATGTGTTTCCCAGTTCTTAGAAGTTTGAGCTATGTTCACTATCTTTCAATATAATTTTATGTTTATATGTTTGTCTCAACCTTGTCTTTTGTAACTGAAATCTTCCTAAACTTGTCTATTAATAATATTTTCTTCCAATTTTTATTTAATTATATTTTTATTTTTATCAATAATGTTTGTTCATTTTTATAATCTCAAATTTCTGACTAAAGTTTTCTCTATTTTTAAAAACTTCTTCAAGTTAATGGCTGTTTTGATAACTTCCTTGTCAGGTCCTTGAGATGAGTCCCTTACATTGTTTTTATGATTACTTGACTCCCAAATATGGTCAGTCATTTCTTTTCAAAGGAGAACACAATGTCTATTTATGGTATTTTGGCTCCCCTCTTCTCTTTGGTGTCAAATAGCTAAGAGGTGTGAATTTGAGTAAGTATCATAGTGAGTGGTTTTCTCACGTATTTTGTGTTTATTCATTGTGTTTTGTACACTGGATAGATGTGTCTTCTAACCTATCTTTCTCTACTTTATCCAGGGAATATGCCTGCATTGCCAGACATGATAACTTACTAAAGTCTCAGTGCTGAATTATGGCACTTTTCCAAACCTCAATAGAGTTTATTGGCAGTGTTTATGTGAAAATGTCCTTTTTCTGTGCTAATATTTAAATAGTGAAATAAACAAGAATCAGGAAAAGAAGTAATAGAATTAAAAATGAGAAAGAAAGCATGTGACTCATAATTTAGGACCATAGAGAAACTTATAAAACTCTAGTCATAACAGTTTGAAAGCAAGATTAAATTGAGTCACAGAAATATAACAAAATATAAACATATAAATATTAATAAATATAGTTTGTTGGTTATGATATGGATGCTGCAAGCATGAACTCTCAAAAGCATTATCTACAAGCACAATATTGGACTTTTAAAATTTTGTCTTTGTCAAGAGGCTCAACCCTGTCTGAGGAACTAATAGTCTGTTGATGATTGCTTGGGAGTGGAGTCATATATCACAATGGTCTAAATATTGGTAAGCAGTTGTCTTTACTCTGATAAATTTTCTGTCCAGGCCCATGCTCATGGAAAAAATGCTAATGAAGTACCATGGGCAATAAGAAAAGGGAATAAATATAGAAATGAGACTTCCTGGAAAGAAGTTTGAGAGTAATAGAATAGTCAGATAATGAAAGAATTACAATCAAAATATGTCATATCTATGTACATATATATGAATTGTGCAATAATAATAAATTTAAAACATTAAAATAATAAATGTTATGAAGCAGAAGTCATCATAAACAAAAGTCACTGTTTCTACTTCTTTAGGATGCATTGGTTTTTCCCTCCCTTTAGATTGGCTTTATAGCAGTCTTCAAAGATGGGAAAGGCTGCTAGCTTCATGAACCCATGTCAGTAATTCCTTCTCAATGAGGATTTCTGTTATTACCCTATTTTGTCAAAATAAAAGACCTTTTCTGTCAAAAAGTTTTTGATATGAGGATCCTGATATGGTTTGTGTTAGGTTTCTGTGAAGAAACATTCACCCAAACCAACTTGAGTAAGAAAGAGAGTATTTCAATCATATGTCTACCTCACAGTCGATTATTAAGAAAACTCAGTCAGACTTCAGGGAGGAATCTAGAACCAGAAATTGAAGCAGAGCCCATGTTAGTGTAGCTGGATTTTTTCTCTGTGTCTTCCATGAAGCTCGTGCATGCAAATGCTTTATTTGTGGCTACAGCTGGTGGTAACTGGAAAGAGAACATGTTATGGCTCTGTCACTTGGCTAGTTCTTTGTGGAGAAAGTACCATCTAGGCTAGTTTTCATTTGCTTTAGCTCTTTCTCTTAAATGACTGTTGCTGAGTCCTAACAGTTCCCTGGGAGAAGAGATGAGAAGGTACACAGTCAATGATACAAACCCTGAAAGTCAATTGAAAAGCAAAGGACTAATTCATTTATTAAATAATGGGGAGAGCCTTATATACCCTCCCCCTAGCATGTAGGCTGTGTCACAAATCTGCTAATATTGCATGGTTGTCCCTCATTGGCTGGACATAAATAGGAGATCTGACAGAATCTGTTGCTAGGCAGAATCCCAATGATTAGGAACTCTGTTGCTAGGTATATTCTGAACAATCAGGAACATTGGATAGTAGCTGTTTCTATGCCCTCAGGCAGACTTCAAGCTGGCTCATTACAGAAGTACATTATGTGCATGCCTTGGCAACTAGTTAGGGTGAATTTCTTTGGCCCTATGGGCCTATCTTAGTATAAATGACCAGTTGTGGTTTTATCTTACCTCTTTTCTTTTATCTCAGAAACCCAACATCTAAACTGACTGTTTACCCAGAAGTCCTATGATTGCTTTGTAGGCTCAATGTAAACATCTGGAAACAAGGATTGGGATATTGACTCAGTAGTTAAGAGCAATTTTTGCAGAAAACTCCAGCACTCAGTTTCCAGCACTCACATGGTAACTCATACCCTTCAATAATTTCAGTTAGAGAAAATTTAATACCATCATCTAGCCTCCATAAACACCAGACATACATACTGTACATACATATATATGACATAAAGAAACAAACAAATCTTTAAAAAATATACCTGAAAATATATTTTTCAGAATTTATTTCCCCTTGCTGTGATTTGGGGTTAGATAAGAAAAAGGCAACTTAAAAAATAGGTTTGATATATTTATTTTTATATTGTTCTACAGATTTAAGCACAAACATGTATAATGTCAATGAGGTTCCAGGTCAGTTCACCACTCAATCTCTACTCCAGGCATCTATTGTTTTTTCTTGGGTCAAGTCTGTGTGTAGCATGTTGGCAAACAGCAGATTTTTTGAAGATCTCCAAAATGAAAAAGATTGAGGATATGAGGGAGATGTATCTCTCAAGATTCCAATTTAGTGTGGGTCTCACCGTATTCTCACAAGTCTCAGTAGACACTGGTGCTGCCCTCATGCTACTGTTCTTCAGATTGTGGTCTAGCTGACCTTAGGTACCTCAGGCTCAGTACCAGATGCAAAGATGGTGATTTGTAGGAACTCTCCAGGAACCACCAGCCATTTCATGGGGTAAACTCCTCATAATGTGTCTCTGACAACTTCACTCATGATGTCTCAACTTCTTTCAGTTTCACAAGGAAATTATGTTCTTTGCTCTTCCTGATACTTAGTCTGAGGTATATGCTGTTACCAACTTAAAGAATAAAACTAATACTTTAAACCCTTGTGGTGGAAGATTCTCAAGTACAGAGAATACTATACATGCTCTCTGGAGTTTATTTTTAACAAAATATTTTCAAGACAAAGTATTAAAAGAAAGCAACTCATTATGATTGTTTCTAAATTGCACAAAATGAGGTTTTACTTAGAAACACACTTCTGGTAAAACCACAGGTGAAGCAACCACAGTTGGAAATTTCTTGGTCCTGTGCAGCTGTGCTTCTCATCAGAGCTCCCGAGAGATGCTATATTTAAGGGATTCCAGTTTTTGTTCAGCTTGTGCTGTCATTTCAAACACTGTGAGCCTGTTCCCATAGCACACAGAAATACGTTGCTGAATCTTCTAGCTTTGAGGGTGCAATGACAAGGCTAACAGACTTGGCTGACTTCTGAAAGATGACAGAGTAACGGTCACTCTTCTCAGTCTGAGTAGAATAAGAAATTTGGCGAATAAGAAAAATCATCTCTCCACTAAGAAGTTGCTTGAACCAAAAAAGTTGGAATACATTGTAAGTTGTCTCATATGAACAGTCCAGGGTTACTTTTTCTCCCTCCTGTATGCTTGCAGTTGACTGGTCCTGAGTCACTTGCTGGCCCAAATTGGATCCTAAAAAGACAATTGGAAGGAAGAAGGAAGGTTCTGTGATAGTGTGAACAAAACACTTCGGAATTTGGTACCTAAAGACACCCCTCACCCCAAAATAACCAAAGAGATATTCTGATTGTTTCTCTCTGATCTCTGTTCTCCCTCATATCCTTGTGAACTACCATATGTCTGAGGTAATGTTCCTTGTTTAGTATCCTTAACTATATGTGAGATAGCCATACCAGAGAAAGCCAAGGCCACCAACACACAGAGCAGGCTGTGGGGAGGCATGTGGCACATGTCTCCTCTGTACTGCTTGGCTTCAGTTCAGTGTTCAGTGTCTGAGTACCTAGTAGTGTGTGCAGGTACCGCCTCTGTTTTTTATACTGCTTCAAGCAGGAAATGGGGTTTTGCATGATCATAGGTCACAAGTTCCATGTACATAGAGAAAAAGTGTAGCTCTATATAGACTTTTATTCGCTTCCTTCTCAGTGTATAAAACAGACAACACTTAAAGGCACATGGGAAAACCTATTCCTGCTGAAGGTAAAGCTGATACGCACACACGGCGTTGTTCAATGGAGTAAATAGGGGACTGGAAAGTCAAGTTCATCATGAGCCATCTTCAGTATAAAATACAGTACATTTTTAATGTACTTACAAACAGGCCATGGTCACATATTTACTTCTCCACACTTACTTTTTTAAAGCTTACTAAAAAATTAAGTCCTCTCTAGTCTGTGCATTTCCCTATGTAGCACTGTCATTCTTGCCTTACTGAGTGCTAGGGTCTGTCAAAATTCTGCAATAAACAGAGCTGTCTTTTAAATCACATGGTAAAGGGAAGTCCATTAGAATTCCAGAAACCCCCCCCCTATTTAGTTATAGTCCATCAAACTGTAACAGGAATAAAATAATAGTTCTTAGAGACTAAAGATATGTTCAGTGTGTCAGCTGCCTGCTGTGAATTATGAATTATGTTTATGTATGGATCTTCACTGGGCACATAAGAATCCAGTTACCATAGGCATGTGGATTTATGTCTGGGTCTTTGATTTGATTCCATTGATCAACCTGTTTGTTTTAATACAAATAACATGGTTTATTATTATTATTATTATTATTATTATTATTATTATATCTTTGTAATAGAACTTGAAATCATGGATAGGGATACCACTGGAAGTTTTGTTTGTTTGTTTGTTTTTATAAGTGTACAGGATGGTTTAGCTATCTTGGTCTTTTTGTTTTTCAATATAAACTTGAGTATTATTCTTTCAAGTTCTGTAAATAATTATTTTCAACTTTTGATGGGGATTACACTGAATCTGTAGCTTGCTTTTGGTAGAATGGCCATTTTTACTATATTAATCCTACTGATCTATGAACACGTGAATCATTCCATATTCTGATATCTTCTTCAGTTCCTTTCTCCAAAGACTTGAATTTCTTTTTATGCATGTATTTCACTAACTTGGCTAGAGTTACTCCAAAATATTTTATATTATTTGTGCCTCTTCTGAAGAGTATTGTTCCCTAATTTTTTATCAACTGGTTTGTTATTTTTACATAGGAGGGTTGTTAATTTTGTTTTTAAAAGTTGGTCTTGTGTCCAGCCACTTTTCTGAGGTTGTTTATCAACTATAGGAGTTCCCTGGTAGAATTTTTGGGTTTGCTTATGTTTACTATCATATCATCTGCAAATAATTATACATTGACTTCTTTCTTTCTAATTTGTAGCCCCTGGTCTCTTTTAGGTTTTCATTGCTGCTCTAGAT
>PVIH01029598.1:0-13390 GCA_004025045.1 Sigmodon hispidus
AAATCTTTAGCTATTACCTTATAAGCTAAAATTTTCTTGTGGGTTGTTTTCAAATGAAAACACTATCCAACTTTAAATGAAAAAAAAAAAAAAAAAAAAAAAAAAAAAGCCTTTCCTCCAAAGTTCAGGTGCCCCTTGACTTTTTTTTAACTTACATGAGTTACATCCTGACAAACCCCTTATTAATTAGACATACTGTTAATTTGAAGTATACTTAATGCATCTAACTGACTGAACAGTTATGGCATAGCCTAGCCTCACCTATCTTGAGTCTGCTCAGAACATATAAATTAGCCTATTTTGGGTGAAGTCATCTAATTGTTAATTGTAAATTGAACCATTTTAAGTCAAAGACTGTAGACTGGACATTTATTTTCTGCCCACCAGGTTCCAAATAATCAGTATTAATTATAAATGCTCAGACAACAGCTCAGGCTTGTTACTAGCTAACTTGTACACTTAAATCAACCTATGTTTATGCCTTGCCATATACCTTTTCTCAGTATATCATGCCCATCTTCTCTCTGCATCAGCTCGTGACTCCAGACTCTGCCCTTCTTCTTTCTAGAATTCTCTGTTTGACTCTCTTGCCTAACCTTATCCTCATTAGCTATTGGCCAGTCAGCTTCTTTATTAAACCAATCACAGTGACATAGATTGACACAGTGTAAAGGAATATTCTACAAAGAACCAGATAGATAGATAGATAGATAGATAGATAGATAGATAGATAGATAGATATTCATCATACTTTTATCAATGATTGTTCCAAGCTACAGTGCCCAGGATTTGTGTGAAAACTTCATGACCTTGTGGGCTTTCATTCTTGTTGGGGAGACAAATAGGAAGTCAGAGGTGTTAAGGGTACGTATTCATTTGCTAGAGTAATATATGTGCTGCAAAAATGTGCTTTAAATGGAAATCCCAGAACAAGGTCTCAGCATGTGGGCCCTTCTGAGGACTGTGAGAGACAGTGTGTCCCATCTCTATCTCCTGGCTTCTGGTGTTTAGTTCTCAAAGTTTTTTCCTTTTGTTTTTAGACCCGGAATCTCTTTTCATAGCAAGGATGGTCTAGAACTCATCCTTGTGTCTCAGCCTTCCAGTGCTGAGATTACAAGAGTGTGCCACTACACCCAACTTTTTCATATCGTGACACTGATACAGTAAGTACCCCATATTTGTCTTCATCTTCATGTGGCATTCTCCCATTGTGCATGCATATATCAACATCCAAATGTCCCTTTTTTACAAGAATGCTAGCATATTGAATTGAATTCTACTTTATGACTTCAGCTCAGTTTGGTTGCCTACAAAAGATAGTATCTTGGGCTGGAGAGATGGCTCAGCAGCTTAGGAACACTGACTGTTCTTCCAAAGGTCCTGAGTTCAATTCCCAGCAACCACATGGTGGCTCACAACCATCTGTTATGAGGTCTGGCACCCTCTTCTGTCTTGCAGGAATACATGTATACATAATAAATAAATAAAAATAAATTTAAAAAAAGATAGTGTCTCCAAGTAAGATTACATTTGTGTAGATTTGGGGTGATGTAGGACATCAACACCTTTTGAATGGACATACATAATTCTAGTTCTATAGGCCTGGCTTAAGTCTAGAGGCAGAAACAAAATACTAGATCATAGCTGTTGAAATTATCCTAATTTTTAAATGTTTCTGAAGACTGGGTACTGGGCACAGGTGACATTTGGGTGAATGAAGAAGTCCTGATGGATGGGAGGTCTTGTCCTGGTTGAAGGACAGACAAAGGAACAGCTTAAGGAAATGAAACACTGATGGGAAAAGAATCAGAAGTTCAAAGTCATGCTCGACCACAGAGTCTCTGAAGATACCAACTGTGTGATAGATACCTTGCTCTCAGGCTTCTAGTTTTCAGAAATGATAAGATTAATTTCTGTTATTTAGGCCACCTGTCTATGGTCTTTCGTTATGGCAGGCCCAACAACTAATAAAATACCCCCATTTTTATATTGTTACACAGCTCTACATCCTTAATTATTCCATATCTTCTGAATAAGAGACAAGTCATTTCCCCATACATTCATTCATTAAATTACTGACTTTGGAGGGGTTCTTTTGGGAGATGGAGTACAGTCTCTCTCAGTAGCTCTAGATGGCTGAGAAGTTGTGACCCTCCTGCTTCTTCCTCCCAAGTGCAGGGCAACAAAGTATGTTCCACCGCACCTGGCACAATGATTTGTTTATACCAGCATGCACTCATGAACTTTATTTTATACTTTGAGTTTTAATGAAGTGCCAACTTCTTAATTTAAGTCTTTGAAAGTTGACTACAGAGGGCTTTCAGTTGTCTTTTTTGTCTTTGCTATCCCCTATTGTGGTGATTTGTTTTGTTTTGTTTTTGGAGTATTTCCTTACTTTTGAGCATACTTTTCAGGCTCATCTTTCACTTAAATTATCTCCTCCTCCATTTCTCCAAGATGTATGGCTTCCCTTTATTCAAGAATGTATGGCCTTGTTGCTACTGTGGTATTTAGCTGCTAGACTCTTAGGTGCTACAGCAAAAGGAAATAAGTATGTATACTACTTGGTACATGTACTTGCCTATAAATATCATTAAATGCAGCTGCCTGCACCTATGTTAATTCAACCATAAGTTCACATTGTGTGAGCTTAACAATTTATTACTACATGGATGATTCTACCCAATTTTTCTTCCAAAAACAAAAAAAACCTCTCATTCAAATAGTGAGAAGCTGTATGTCTTAGGGTTTCTATTACTGTGAAGAGATACCATGACTATGGCAACTCTTATAAAGGAAAACATTTAATTGGGGTGGCTCACTTACAGTTTCAGGGTTTTGGTCCATTATTATCATGGCTTGTAAGCAGATGTGGTGCTGGAGTAGCAGCTGAGAGTCCTACATCTTTGAGATAACAGAAAGTTGACAGAGACACTGAGCATAGGAAACCTTAAAGCCCACCCCCATAGTGGCACACTTTCTCCAACAAGGCCACACCCACTCAAACAAAGCCACACCTCCTAATAGTGCCACTCCTTATGAGATTATGAGGGGTCAATTACATTCAAACTACTACACCATACTTTTCTTTTTTATATAGAGCATCCCTTTGTAGCCTAGATGGTCTTCAAATTCATAGCAACCCTCATGTCACCTGCCTCCTGTTAGGATTATTAGGCATTCACTACTATGTGTAGCCTGAATAATAAGTCTGATCAATAATCACAGGGAAATGGGTTATTATGCCAATATTTATTCAAAGCAATTTACGGCATAAAACACAAGAAATGCTGGGATGATCCACTTGTCATGATGGACCGGCTCTGCCTTCCAGGAAGTAGGGAAGCAGAGAGAGGGCTGTGCTCATGGACCTGAACTTTAAGCTATTCCTGGCCATGCCTTAAGATCATAGGTGAACTCCAAACCTGTGCTGGTCCAGAGGCCACACCTTTAGGTCAGGGAGGTGCTGGGATCCTACTACAACTATGCTCAAATTGTAAGTAAGCTTTCTTTTTAAGTTTTTAAATTACATTTGTTTATATATCTATCTATTTATTTATTTATGGACACATGGAAGTCAGATGTGGAGGTCAGAGGACAACTTGTGGAAACTGGATCTCTTTTCTTCCATCATGTAGGTCTCTCTCTCTCTCTCTCTCTCTCTCTCTCTCTCTCTCTTTCTCTCTCTCTCTTTCTCTCTCTCTCTCGAAAACTCATATATATTGTTGTTAAGAGCTTCAAATAAGGTAAGTGAGAATGTGCACTGGAGAGCTGGGTATGGCAATGTGTACTTATAATCTGAGCACTTGATGAAGATGAAGAAATGAGCATTTGATGGAGATGAAATGATAAGGCCTTGGAAACCAGCATGAACCGCATGAGAACCTAGTAGGTAGACAAAAAGAGAGAGTAGGGGCCTGGGAATGTGGTTCAGTTGGTAGAGTGCATACCTAGCATTCTTGAAACTCTGATTTGATTCCCAGCATTGTATGTGAACTGGCTATAATGTGGTGTGATTATATTATAATAATTGAAATTATTTGGGTTTTGGTTGGTTGGTTGGTTGGAGACAAGATCTCTTGTAGTCTAGACAGGTCTCTTCAAAATCTTTATATAGATGAAGATGGTCTCGAACTCCTGATCCTCTAGTCTCCATCTCCTAAATGCTGAGATTCCAGGTGTATGCCTCCATCACTAGCTTCAACTTACTAATATCATCTGACAGATAACACTGCTGTACTGTACTATGTAAATACATCTGCATAAGACTCTAGAGCCGCCTAGAACTTCTGTTTGCTACATGCACAACAACAGAGTTGGGCAGCTTTTGGAAAGGTGGTTACATCAAGGTCAGGTTCCTGGCCTTTGTTTGACAGTGGCTCCAGCAGCAGGGAGGCACAGTAGCACTTCCTGCTAAGAAGCAGCTGCTAAAACGAGCTTATGAGGCTGTTTCTAGGTTGACATTGAGAATGTGTCTCCATCCTTTCTAACAGTTTTGTAAGAAATGTGATACACAGCTTTTGACCCCAAGTAACCCTTCCTTGTGGTTTTTGCCTATAAAAAGTGTATATAATTTAAAGTTCCCAGCTCTTGCCTCGCTTCATCAGGGAACAAGCTCCCTGCCTGGCTTGTATCGCGCTGACAATAAACCCTGCTGTTGTATTTCAGACGTCTCTGTCTCCAGTGGTCTCTCTGAAAGTTGAGCTTTAGGCAGAACACTATTTACAGTTTAAATGAGGCAAAATTTTATACTTGTGTTTAAGAACTACTTAAAGTTAAGTGACTACTTAGGATGATACAGCAAAACTGAATGGAAGTGACTACAATCTTAAGAGTGCTGTTTCTTTCAGAAAACATTTATTAGGTACTCACAATGGTCAGGCATTGGGCCAAGAGCTAGGGCAAATAATACTAATCATTCTGACTGTTCAAATGACGGAGGAAAGTTCCTTTAGTGCATTATGATTAAATGGTAAAACAGTGTTATGTGGAAACTGAGTGTGTCTCAAGATGAAAAAATGAAGTCGATCTGCAGGAGGGAAACACAATCACCTAAGATCTGTTAAATGCCAGTAAATGGAAGAAAAAAAAACACTTAGGGGAGGCTGGAGAGATGGCTCAGCGATGAAGAGCACTGACTGTTCTTCCAGAGGACCTAAGTTCGATTTCCAGCATCCACATGGCAGCTAACAACTGTCTGTAATTCCAAGATCTGACACCCTTACACAGTTATACATGCAGGCAAAATACCAATTCACATAAAAAATAAAAATAAATATAAAAAAACACTTAGGGAAAGATTTATTATACACAAATCTAGAATATTTTAAGGTTTATTTTTATTTGTGTGCATATGTGTGTATATTCGAGATCATACATGCCAGGCATGTGTCTGAGGAAACTAGAAGAGAGTGTCAGATTCCCCCAGATCTGGAGTTACTGGCAATTGTAAGCCTCTCAACATAGGTGCTGGGAAACAAACCTGGGCTCTCCGAAAGAGCAGCCAAGGTATTAACCATTGAGCCATCTCTCCAGCCCTTCAAATGATGCTTTAAAATAAAAGACTCCTCAAAGAAGCCAGACAATGCTTGACATTCATGAAATCTACCCAGAAGATAGTGGATTCACCTCAGGAAAGCAGTCAACCCAGAGATACAGCTGCACGATGAAATAAGAAAGAAGCCAATTGCATACACACCTTTAATTCCAGCACTCAGGAGGCAGAGGGAGTCGGATCTCTGTGAGTTTGAGGCCAGCCTGGTCTACAGAGTGGGTTCTAGGACAGACAGGGCGACACAGAGGAAGCCTATCTCAAAAAGACAAATTAATAAAAAGAAACAAATTTAAAAGCAAGGAAGAAGAAGGCTCTAGGGAGAGTTTTCTGGAGCAAAAAGATGTAATAGGTACTAGATATACATGAGACTAAAATAGCTCTAGCTATGATCTAGACCAAAAACACAAGGAAAGAAGAAACCCAAGGGGAAAAAAAAAAGGCTCACAAGGAAATGTAGTCTGACCTGCAGTAAACCCTATCAACCTACAGAGCTGGAGGAACTGCTAGTGATCACAGAATACAATGCAAGTCTGACTAACTGTGCCAATGGAACTGTGAAAACGGGCCAAAAACCGAGAAAAAGGGGAGAGTCCGGTGTGTGTGTGTGATAAAGATGTTCATTGTGAGCCAGGTATGTGGCTTATGCAGGGAGATTGTTGAAAGCTTGAAACCACCTAAGCTATATGGTGAGCTCTCCGTCAACCTGGACTATATAACAAACCCTGTCTTATAAATATACAGGCTAGAGATGTAGCTCAGTAGGTAAACTTTCGTAGCATGGACAAAATCTTGAGTATGATCCTTAGCACCACAGAAATCAGGTGTGAAAGATAAGCCTGTAATCCTGGTCCTTGGGAGGAGAAAACATTAAGGATCCAAGCAAAGGATGCATGAGACTTTGTCTCATAAAATGTTAATTTTGCTATTGTATATGTTGTGCTCATGACTAGAAGACGGAGCTATACTTGATGTAAATGCATGAGGATTTTATTGTTATGAACAGGTTCCAAATGAACCCAGGTCAATAACCTTAGTTCCAACGCAGCGGAAGGCTATCAGCCCGAGCCCCGAAGGGAGGGGGTTTTAAAAAGCCTACATAAGCAGGTGCTGCACATCTTGGCATTCTAGGATTGGGCAAAGGGGTACAGGGTACAGTAGCTATTGGCTGAACTTTCTGGCACGAACCTAACTTTTGAATCTATTGGCTGTCAGGCGCACTGGCAGACCTGGGCCCCACCTCGGGTACCAAAGCTTTTCTGAGACAAAGTTTTGCAAGGATAAATCCATGCCCTCCCAGTATACAGTAGAGAAAAGCAAAAAATATCGCCTATAGTAAATGAAATAGATGATTCAAAAAGAAAGGTGAAATTCTATCACTAAACATAGCAAAGAAGCTTATAGAAGAATCAAGAGCAGTGATAATAATATGCCAGACATTGATGTGCACAACTGCAATTCTAGCACTTATTATTTTCCTCTGTACAATTTATCAGTATTAGTGTGTGTGTACTACCGTCCACATGCAGAGGGCAGAGGGCAGCTCTGTGGAGTCAGTTCTCTCCGCCTGTTTTTACATCTGGAAATCAAACTCAGGCTGGCAGGCTTCTTTACCTGCTGAGCCGGCATCTTGCTGCACCTAGATTCTTTTTTAAAAAAATTTACTTTAATAATTAATTTTGAGGAAAAACCTCACTGTTTAGGCCTAGCTTGCCTCAAACTTGGGGGCCATCATTTGCCTCTGTCTCTTGGAGGCTGGGATTACAGGTGTGCACCACCACACCTGGAAGTCTCAGCACTTGGAAAGCTGAGACAGGAGGATCTCAAATTTGAAGCTAGCTGGGTTACAAAGTGAGATCCAGTTGGTGGAGGAGGAAAAGGAAGGAAGGGAGGGAGGAAGGAAGGGATGGAGAAAGGAAGGAAGGGAGGAAGGATGGAAAGAAGAAAAAAATAGAAGGATGAAAAGGAGGGAGGAAGGATGGAAAGGAAGTCTAAGAGCTAAACTTGACTTCTATCATTCTTCCCAAGTTATTCCTTTTCAACCTAGAGTTGTGGCCCTGCATATCTCTCTCTTCTTTCTTTCTCTCTCTCTCTCAAATCAAATAAATCTGGATTTAAACAATGACCTTGGAAGTCAGCCTGAGGAGGAGAGATTGGTCAAGTGTTGGAATAGACCGTGGTGGCGAGCTTCAGGAATGTAATGTAATGGTTTTTCAGCAGAGCAGGAGTTAGGGAGAAGACAAGGCCGCCAGAACCACAGGCTCAAGTAGGCTAGTGTCGGTTCACTGCCACCTTTTTTTAATTGGGTTGTTGGGTAGTATTCTCTCTGGCTGCTTCCTGATGATGTTGGGGATTTGTTTAGGGAATCAAGGAGTCAAGGTCAGGAAGTTCAGGCTGTGTCAGCTAATGTCCAGGTTCTGCAGGACCATCTGAGGCTAGAGAAGTATAGTCTGTGAGGCTGGACCGATTATGTAGATTCTGAGGAAACAGCTGGGGCTGGCTCTGGAGCTGCTGTAGTTGACTTGAAATCTGTTGGAACAGATAGACTAGGGACAGAGGTGAAGTTTAAGAGTTTAGAAAACGTATTATCTTGGATGTACATTTAAAATTGTTAGGTTCTTGGTCCTGGTGTTGGGAAGATAAATCATAAAACCAAGGAGGATCTCACCCTTATTTGGCCAGTCCCTCTTCCTGAGGCTGACTACCAAGGTCCAGCTATCAAAGTAATGAAGTGCAGCAATCAAAAGGCCCCTTTGTTTCATCTAATTAACATGCCCAATTAAAACCAAACACCACATCCTATCACGGGGTTTCCCCTTGGACCTTTATAAACTGCCATTTTCCCATGGACCATGTCTGTCTCCTCTCTATCCAGATGCAGTCCTTTGTCCTCTGGGACAAATACCCCGGCCCCCTTTCCCTTGCTGTCTTCCTCATCTCCCTCTAGCTCCTGTCTTTGTCCTTTATCCCTGCCATCTGTCCTTTTGGGGCAAATAAATCTCCTTTATGCTGAGAGCTTGGTGTTTGGGGTCCTGAGCAGCTGTTTTTCCTTTCAAGCACGTTTCCTAGGGATTAGCATGTTATCCCTTCCTGGATAGGACTGTCAGTGGGATGCCTTAGTCTCACCTCTAGTGACTCACCTCCTGACACTTTCAGAGACATGTTAAGACTGATCTCCATCTCAGTTCTTGTCCTCTTGCCTCTCCGGAATTTTTTGTTTTCTTCACTTATTTTTTGTAGATGAGTGAGAGTGTAACAGACAGCTTTTGACCAAGGGGCAGCACTAATAGTCACTACCACTTCCCAGCAGTTCAAGTTAGAAGAATATTTTTTTTTCACCTTTTGTTTTGGCCATGACTGGCATAGTTTGAATCTAGAGATCATGAATTAAAAGGGTTGGTCCTCAGCTTGCTTGGCTGTCGGAGACGGTGAGAACTGAAGAGGTGGGTCTTTGTGGGAAATTTTATGTCATCAGAGACATGCTCACGGAGACTGTGAGGTCCAGGACCCCCTCATTTCCCTGCTGGGAAGAGTTTTGCTCTGTCACAAGGTCCTTGCCATGATGTGCTACTGCTACCTCCTCACAGACCCCAAAGCTATAGAACAAATGATGATGATGATGGACTGAAATCTCCAAAATTATAAGCCCAAATAAACCTTTCATATGTATCAACTGACTATCTCAGGTATTTGTTATAGTAACAGAAAGATCTGTTGTGGAATATTATTTTGACTGTATAAAGATGTGTTGCATTTGTTTATGCTGAGGAATATTACACTAACTGTGTAAAGGTGTGTTAATTTGTTTGTGCTGCATTTGTTTAATTATGTAAAGATGTGCTGCATTTGTTTTGCCTTGCCTGCCTAAGGCTCCTGATTGGTCTAATAAAAAGCTGAACAGCCAATAGCAAGGCAGGAGAAAGGATAGGCAGGGAAGAAAGAAAAAGGAAGAAGAGGAGAGGAGAGAACGTCAGGCAGAGGAGCAGTGAGAGTAAGATCTACAGAAGGAAGAAAGGCAATAAGCCCCAAGGCAAAAGGTAGACAAAGAGAAACAGATTGGTTTTAGTTAAAAAGGCTAGGCAGAAAACAGGCCTAAGCTACGACAGGAATTAAAAACTAGTAAGAAGTCTCTGTATCATGATTTGGGAGCTGGTGTATTGCCCAAAAGAAAAGCCATATACAAAGATCACTAACACAATGACTATATTCAAAATTTTCCAAACATGTAACAGCAAAAACAATTCTTCCAAACTGGAATCTTGTTATATGTCAGTCTCGCCTCATTGCTAATTTATCTTAAATTACTTGTTAATCTTACATTCCTCTACCACAGACTGGTAGCTCCTTCTATATTGAAACAGTGCTCTGCAGGTGATGATGGACACAAATGCCCAAATCAACGTGTCCTTCCTCAGCCCTGCTCTACTGTCTACTACACTGCACTTGGCTGTCTTTGTACTAGACTTCCCCTTCCTTGTGCTTCAGATACTTGTAGAACAGTGAGAATGAAACACACACCGGATCAATATCATAACAGAACAGACTTACACACAACTGTAAAAAGTTGCTCTTCAGCCAGGAGGTGGTGGCACACTCCTTTATTCCCAGCACCCAGGAGGCAGAGGCAGAAGGATCTTTGTGAGTTTGAGGCCAGCCTGGTCTATCGAGTGAGTTCCAGGACAGTCTGGACTACACAGAGAAAGCCTTTTTTGAAAAACCAATGGGGGGGGTAGTTCTTTAAAGTTTACATGAAGTTTTTTTCTTTTTAGAATTGTGGGACTTGAATCCAGGGCCTCAAAAATGCTATATAACTAAATGGCATACCTTAATTCATCAGCTTTCATATAAACATACTAGAACCAAGTTATAAGAATACTATTACATACTATCCTCTTAAATGCTCTTAACTAGCAACTCAAGCAGTAGAATATAGTGTATTCAGTCAGATGTCCCAATCAGTAGTAGTGTTATAGTCCATAGCACTAACAGCTTTTTAAAAATTGTCTTTTAGCAAGAAGTCATAATGATTGCTGTTTCCATATTGTTATTTAACTTTTTTTAAAAGATGTATTACGTATACAACAGTCTGTCTCCACTATGCCTGTATGTCAGAAGAGAGCACCAGATAGATGGTTGTGAGCCACCATGTGGTTGTTGGAAATTGAATTCAGGACCTTTGGAAAAGCAGCCAGTGCTATTAACCTCTGAGCCATCTCTCCAGCCCCCAGTATAAACCAGTTTTATGTGCTAGGGTCACAGCAATGAAATAAATTTCCTGAGGAAGTTAAAAGTTGAATTAAGAATGAAGAAAAGCATGTAAGTTCTGAACCAGAGTGTTTAATGAAGGGAGTCAGAAATTAGCTGTGGGTTTTAAAAGCATATTATTACTATGGTTAGTTTTGTCAGCTTGACACAATTCAGAGTAACCTAGGGAGTAGTCTTAATGAAGAACTGTTTAGAATTGGTTGGCCTGTGGACACATCTGTGTGGATCATCTTGATTATATTATTTGAAATGGAAGGACCTATCCACTTTGAATCCACTTTGAGTGGCACCATTCCCTAGGCAGGATGCTAATACTAAACTAAGAAAGTAATTTAAGTACCAGAATGCAGAGATTGTTTCTGCTTTTTTTTTTTTTTAAATCCTGGAACTCACTTTTTAGACTACGCTAGCCTTGAACTCAGAGATCCACTTGTCTCTTCTTAAGTGCTGGAACTAAAGGTGTGTACCACCACCACCCAGCTTTCTCTCTCTGTTTAGTTGAATGCAATGAGACCAGCTGTCTCAAGCTCTCACTATTGTGATTTACTATAATGGCTTGAAATTTGGAACTGTGAGCTAAAATAAATGCTTTCTTCTCTAATTGCTTTTGCCAACGTATTATTATCAATATGGCAATAAAAAACAAAACTAAGGCAATTAGTTTCTTGTTGCTGTGACAAAATACCTGAGGAAACAAGAGTTAGATTTGCTTTGCTTCATGGTTTCAGAAATTTAAGAGCTGGATCACTTAACTTCATTGTAAAGGTTTTTGTTTGGGAGCAGCAATGGATATTAAACACAGGTCCTTGTGCCTGCTACACAAAGGCTCTACCATTCAGCACCAGGCATGGTATCCTTCAAGTCCAATAGAGATACTGGTTATCAACAAGGTTATATATGTCAGTACTACATCTGTAGTGTCCCACCCTCTCTTACTTTTGGGTGAGTAGGGTGACATGAATAGTGGTGGAAGGAATGTTGTTCATGGACAGTGACGCCCTCATGGCAGACAGGAAGAGGCCCAGAACAAGAATCTTCCAAATCATGTCCTCAGTAACCCACTGCCACCATGATACACTGTATCTACCTCCTCACAAGTCTATTAGATTATGAACCTATTAGTGGATTAATCTACTAAATAAGAGCTCATGACCAAAAGACCCTCCTCTGGAGACTTCATTCTATAACATTTCATTAAAAATCATTGTGTTGCCAGGTATAGAGGTATTCAACTACTCATGATGCTTAAGTGTATTACTTGAGCACAAGACTGAAGAAACGCCTGGGCAAACAAAACAAGATCCCTAAGAAAACCACTGTGGCTTTCACAGTAATGAACATGGAAGTCAGGGTAGGATGGCAGAGACCCTGCCTCGAAAAATAAAAAAAAAGGACTAATGGCTTTGGGTATGGTACAATAAATGTTTGTGGGTGTTGGCCACTACTACCCCATAAGGGGGTAAAACAGGGATAACTAACTTCAGATCGCTTGAATGCCTGAGTTGGTGTAATCATGGAGATAGAGTATGAGTGTAGGGAGGACCAAATTTAAGAAAAAACAGTTTACATCCTCTTTTACACCTTTCTCCAACTCCTTGTCTTGATGAAAATAAAGTTTCCTTCACCCCAAATGCACATTTTTCTTCCCCCCATCCACCTTCACAACTGATTTCTTTTTTTTTTTTTCCAAACACTTTTATTTATTTATTTAATTTTTTGCCTTGGTGTTTGCCTGGAACTGAAACTACAGACAGTTGTGAGCTGCCATGTGGGTGCTGGGAATCAAACCCGGGTCCTCTGGAAGAGCAGACGGTGCTCCTAACCACTGAGCCATCTCTCCAGCCCCTCACAACTGATTTCTAATGCTGCCTGAAAACTTGATAGAATATGTTCTATCACTCATATTCTGCATTGAAGAACTTTCCTGTGGACTTCTTAGAACTTTTCTGAGAGGGTCTTATGAAGTTGTACTCAAGGATTACCCTGAACTCCTGATCTTTCTTCCTGCCTCCTGATGAGGTTAATGGCATGTGCAGCCAGACCCAGGTTATAAAAGGGCTAGGAACTGAACTCAAGGTCTTGTGCATGTTAGGCAAGCACTCTACCAACTACACTATACCCTCAGCCCTGTAGACTTCTGAAACTTTATTTCTACCTGTCTCTTTCATCTTTCTGTGTCTAATACTACTACTGTACTAGAGCATTTTATACACAAGATGAGAACAGGTGGGTTTCATTAACACATTTAAATGAAAACAAAATATAAGATCACAAGTAATTCCTTCATAGTGCCTTAACTTTAGAAAACATACTGAGAAACATTAACAAATAAGACAAACTGCATATTAAAGTCAATAAAAATTAGGTAGATCCATTTATTTTGGGTGTATTTTACAAGTATAAGTTTGGAAGGACTATTTGACAAATTTCAGCATTAACTGCCAACTCTACAGACATCTTTAACAAGAAAAGGCATTTTATGTTGGCCCTTTGCATACAGGCAGTGTCCTATTGCATACCAAATGGTGGAGATACAGTGAGATTTGAGGGCATGGTACTAAGAGATTATTTCTA
>PVIH01029599.1:0-13390 GCA_004025045.1 Sigmodon hispidus
GGTTCAATCAAGGATGCCTCTCTGAGTGACTCACCTGCAGTTCTGAATCCACCTTCTCTTCTGTCTCCAAGAAGGGGTCTCCCGTTGGTGCGAAGGTGTTTCGATTCCCGGGTTTCAAGCACCAGTTGTCCCGCGCCCTGTCTTCGCCTGCGAAGAAGAACGCAGTACGCAGTTTGGATCCTTCTGCAGCAAGTTTATTTTCTCCATGAAGGGGAAGAAGACCCCGACCCCTTGCCAGGAGCCGGCTTTTATACTGTCAAGCCCTCGCCTCTAACGTCTCCCCTTCTGATTGGTTGCGAACTCTCGCCTGAGATGACGCAGGGTCAGAGGGCTTGGCTCACAGAGTGGAAACTTACCGGGGGACATGCGCAGATGCGTTGTTTATCTGCCTCGGCCGCGCCTTGGTACTGGAAACCGGCACCGTCTTGCCTGCTTGACCGGGCTCCCGGCTCCCTACAGGCACCTGCTCTTCCTCAGAGCCCATGGTAAAGAGTGAATAACAGCAGTCTCTGGGATAGAATTTGTTGGTGTTAAAATGCCTGGCACATTACTGACATTTGGTAAAAAGCTCTTTTAGTCATTCATGTATAACAGATGCAGGTATAGCATCATAACACATGCAGGTATAGTCATGCAGGTATAGCACATGCAGGTATAGTCATGCAGATATAGAATCATAGTACGTACCATGCTGTGCTGATGCTGTGCAGACTTTGCTGCCTTAGGAAGGGCTTTCACTATGGCCTGGGCCCATCACCTTCTGAGCAAAGGAGAGATGGAAAATAGTCTAGTGCAGGCTTTAATAAGGATGGTGTGGGGTGGGAAGGGATTCGCAATGAACATTTAATGCCTCTCAGGGTCTCTTCACATAACCTTAACACTGTGTTAGTTACTTTGATTACTGTGATAAAATACCATGACCAAAAGCAATTTATGGAGGAGTTTATTTTGGCTGTTGATTCCACAGGGAGAGTCTATAATGGCTGGGGGAGGGATGGGAGCCAGTAGCCAGAGCAGGTGGCTGAGCCTTCTCATCTTCAACAAGAAACACAAAGCAGAGGGCAGCTGGATCTGGGCAAGGCTGTAAACTCACAGCCCATCCCTAATTCTCCCTCTAGCAAGGCTGCACCTCTTAAAGGTTCCAGACCCTCCCCAAACCACCGCCAACCTGGGACCAAGCCAATGGCAGACATTTTCATCAAACTAATCACAGTATGTTGAAAAATTATTTACTTTTGTTTTTTATGTTTGAAATTATTGTCAAGTGGACCCATAGTGCTTATTATTATTATTATTATTATTATTATTATTATTATTATTTTGTGATATTGAGTCTTCAATCCAAGACCTCACATGCTAGGAACACACTCTATAACTGAACTGTTCCCATCCCCATGTTTTGAACTTAAAGGCATTTAATATCTTCATCTTTTGTAAGTTATGAAGAGGACCGAGCGTGAAAAAGTCACCCAAATAATAATGCCGTAGTAACAGTCCCCTTTGTTTGCTTGGTCATCACTTAGTCAGTGGTTGCTGTCGTGCTTCTGAGAACAAATGGTGAACACAGGCTTCCTCTTACTCTGCTGTCAATGCCACTGGAGAGACAGGGAGGGGCACATGGGGCAGAGTCAGAACACCCTGTGCCTCTGAGCGCAGGCAACTAGCACATGGCCTCAACTTCACACAGAACGGGGACTAGAGCAAACTTGGTAAGTTTTTCTCCCAGAATGAGATGCCACTGTGACTTTTATGTTGAAGAAGATGTGGCCTGGGATTCTGTTTGGGGCGGTTCTTTCTTGAGTGTTTATGATGTACTGCATCGTCAGCCTGGCAGTGCAGGGCTTTTGTTCGCACTTAACAGTCTCATTTCTTCATTGGGCCACCTAGAAGGTGTCTGAGGTCTGTCTGCTGGGCTAGTACAGGGAAAGCATGAAGCAGAGTGCAGTATCCATTTGGTAGGGAGGTGAGGATTGTATCCAGGATCCAGGATTAGTGCTTTGAAGACTATGTTACTTCTGTAGTCTGAAGTTTCTGATCTGTCTGTGCCCACAGTCTGGAGGACTTTCTCACTATAAGTCCCGAAGTCACTTATAAAATAATGACTCAGAATCTTATATTAATTACAAACTGTTTGGCTGTGTCTCCAGCTCATTACCAACTAGCTCTTACAATTTAACTCAACCCATTAATTAATCTGTATCTTGACACGTGACTAGCGGCTTGCTGATACTTTCACATCTTGCTTCTTTGGGGGGGGGGCAACTTGCAGAGCCCCTCTGACTCCGCCCTCCTTCCTCTTTTATCTGTACTTGGATTTCCCACTTTCCTCTAAGCTGTCTTGCCAGAGGCCAAAACAGTCTCTTTATTAAATGGTAAGAAAGTATATTCACAGCTTACAGAAAGGAATCCCACATCACCCTTCCACTGTGTAATAACCCAGACTTGGACCACAAATCCAGCTCTAAGTAGATGCGACCTAACAGTGGCATATACATAAAGGTTCAGGAACTGTACGGGTTTACTGTTGACTTTGGGACTCATGTGGTTCGATGTGGGGAAGGTGTCACTGTGCTCATGTGTATCCAGAGAAAAGTTTGATTTGGTGACCTGGACACAAAGGACAGGTGAAGGCAGGAAAGTCCATTCAGCCTCAGTACCTATCCTGTACCAGTCTAAGCATGGCGCTAAGGATTCAGATGTGGAGATCCATTGTCTCCATCCCAGGAGTACCTGGGTTGGCACAGAGGTGGTAACAATTCAGTGTAGTAGTGGTTGTGATGGCCACTTCTGGAATCCACTAAACCCAGAGCAGCTGGGCACACCTGTGAGGGCTTTTTGGATTATCTGACTGGGAAGACCCACCCTAAATATGGAGCACACTCAGACACACCTAGAGGACAAGGAAGATGGAAGCTTTTGCTTTGCCTGCTTGTTCTCAAGTCCATCTGCCCTGTGACTGAAGCATCCCTCCAGTGATTCAGAACCTGCTTCTTTGTGATCCCAGAAGAGACCCAAGACAGCAGCAGCTCTTTAGGGATGAATTCCTCATGACTCCAGCACCGGTCTGGAACTACAGAGACACACATTCTCCAGGACTAAACAACTACCAGATTCATGGCCTTTGCATCAAGAGACAGTCATTATTGGACTGTTTGGACCACAGCCTGTTAACCAGTTTAATAAATATCCTTTTCATATAAAGATATTCATATTTATTCTATCAGTTCTTTTTTTTTTTTAACAGAACTTTGAGTAACTCAGTAGTTTCATAAAAAAACAAGTCAGAAACTGGGCTGATGTCTCATTGTTGGGCAAGTCTGATGATCTCATTTGATCCCAGAACTTACAGAAAAGGCTAGATGTGGTGATGAAGTATCTGTATTAAGACAGGAGGCAGAGACAGGAGAACTGGCCTGAAGCTCTCTGTCTAGTATACAGAACATCAGCAGAAACAACAGGAGAGACTGTACCTCAAAGCAAGGTGGCAGACAGTTGGGCATAGTGGCTCATGCTTTTAATCTCAGCCCTCAGGAGGCAGAGGCAGGTGGATCTTTGTGAGTTCAAGGCCAGCTTGGTCTATATAATGAGTTCTATGACATCTAGAACTACATAGTGAGATGCTGTCTAAGAAAAACAAAACCAAAACTAAACAGAAAAATAACAAACAAACAAAAAACAAGGAAGAAAAAAACAAATTCTGGAGCCCCACCACGTCCCGTACCTTCATGTATATTATGGTACATGGGTGCCCTTACTTAAGCACATAAACACACATAGGAACAAATCCCAGGTTAGATCTCCTGTGCTCAGTACACTAATCTGATCTCAGACTGGGCTCTTGGGCAGTTCACTCCTCAGTCAGCAGCTTGACCTGTGGCCTTCCCATGTCTCAGTAGGCTTCCTGTCACCCAGAGCTCCAGCTGTCTGAGCCATTTGAATGGGGAGTTTCACTCACTGTCAACACTGGGATTCATATGATTCTATGTGCAGAAGCTATAACCAGACCACAGTACTTGTCAGCATCTGGAGCTGCTCATCTGTTGGCTTGTTTTGTGATTCTCTCTCCAGCTATCTGCCACATGTCCTGGGGACCTTGTCTGACATAATCATTGTGCTACCTCCATGTCCATCATGAGCTCAGCACTACCAGGTAAGTGTTCTGTATGTACTGAGTACAGAAGTGTATGGAAAAGGAGTTACCAGTTTGGGTAGGATGCCAAGTAAGATTAGAGACCCTAGCTAAACACTAGAACTATCTGATGTTCAGACCCCACTTCAGACCTCACCCCAGCTGCCTAGCAAATTCTAATACTGGTGACATCGGAGCCCTGCCTTCAACCTTTTTGTTTTCTCAGCACAGATAAAGAGGAAAGCCTATGCATGGAGAGAGTAGACTTCCTGGGGGAGGCAATGCAGTGTGTGCTAGCTAGGAGAGAGGTCTGAATGGGGGCCCAACCTGGTCAGGAGCAGTGTCAAAGGCTCCTAGCAGAATCAGGTAGCTATGAGATGTGCATTCCCTTATAGTCCCTGCCCCAATGAGAGTGCTAGCCCCAATTCCTGGACACTTCCACTTTGCCTGCCATGTTCTAACCCATAACTTCTTAAATTCTTGAGATCCTACATGTGGTTGCACAGTTGAACTGGGGTTGTTGATAAGAATCTGGTTACATGAATTTTGGAGCAGGAAGAATTGGGTTGGAGGGATTGGAAATAGGTACAGGAGGGATTATGAGGGAGATAACCAACACCAAGACCTTTGAGAGAATCTGGAATTTTCTAACATATATACAGGTACATATATACAAAGCCTTGAAATGGAGAGGGGACAAACCACTTCCTAGACACCATAGACTACTAAATAAAAAGCCTAATGCCAGAAATGGGTTACTTCTTTTGGAGGTATTGGTCAGCGGAGTCCCACAGACCCCAGTCATTTCCAGGTTAAATTGCCATTACTTTTGGTTATTCTCCAGAACTTGCTGATGAGACTGTATTCTTGAAGACACCAAATTCTTGAGTCACAGAACATGTTGAAATCAAGGGAGAACCCACCTGGAAACATTGTCAGGTTAGGCCAAATCTGATTCCATAGTGTTGGAGGGCCTAATGGACATTAGTAGCTTATTGATCTTACCTGGCTACAAATCCTCTCATCTACAAGAATGATTGGCCTGGCAGAATATGGGTACCACTGTTGTGCTAGTGGCATGAATGTTAGAGAAATAACCAACCACCACTCTCTGATTGGAGTTAGGGCCTGCAGCACAAGATGGAATCCATTGTTATCAGGGTCAAGAACCTGTGGTAGATAAGTCCTAGGCTGTAGGGAGATCCTTCTGTATTAATTTGCTGACTGGATGTAGAATTACACTGATCCCTTATCGTGATACTCGGAGATCAATGTATGTCTCAGCCTTCACCAGAGAAGCTTCTTTTAGCAGTAGATGCTGATTGACGGAGACTCACAGCTGATGAGCAGGCAGAGAATGAGAAACTGCAGAGTGCTCAGCCTTAAATGAGACATCTGTATCACAGCCCCTGCTTTCAAGGCTCTGGATTGTAGTGGCAGAGGAGGGGGAAGGGCTGTGAGAGCCAGAGGGGGTGGATAAGAAACAATAGTGTTTACAGAACACACACACACACACACACACACACACACACACACACACACACACACACGGTGCTCACACAGGAGTCTACAGCAGTTGTGACAGGATTATGAGACTTGTGCAAGATCAAGCCAGAGAAAACCCCAGCATGGGGGAGAGGGTTTGGTGGTTATACCCCTAGTTGAGGGGTTTGGTGGTTATATCCCTAGTTGAGGGCTAGTTGGCAATTGATGGCTTCTGGGAGAGTCAGTTGTCTTCAGAAAGGTGCCCCCTGAGAGGCCCCCCATTCTCCAGTCGATGGCCTCACTCCTGTATACATACTGGCAGTGCTGAGTGGACTCTGGATAAATGAAAACAGAAACCACGTGACGTTGGAGGGAACAGTAGCAGAGATGACGTAGAGGAGATGCGGGAGAAGGGACCCCAGGGCAAGGCACAGCAAACGCCCTTGTGAAATTCTCAGAACCTGGTAACATAAGGTTTCCGAATGCACAGCGACCAAAAAGTAAGTCAAAATCAAATACATAATTAATCTTAGGGGATTGGGGCAGGCTCCATCTGTGCCATTGAGTGTGTTTCCAGCAGCCCTGGTTCTGAACACACAGCGGTGCACTTTGTGTTGAGTACTGTCGTGCTACAGAATGCCACTGAATGGTCCCCCATACCTCAGCTCAGACTCGAGACTTCTGCCCATTATGAATTGCAGTGTTTTTTTCATGGAATATGCAAGTTTTATGCTCTTAAAAATGATTTAATTATGGAGAACAAAGATTTCAATGTTTTCCAAATTTTCTCAGCTTGTAAGTATCAAATTAGTCTATCTTTCGATTATATTGTGTTAGAACATTTGACTTTAAAAATTGCTGTTGAGTAGCTGACTTGCTTCATTAAAAAAATCATTAATTGAATTTTGATTTAGAATAGAATTTTCAGCAACTTCTGAGTTGGCCTAAAAGCACTTCCGTCATTTTGTACTGAGTATGTAAATGGTGTTCTCAGTATTGACCATTTAAAGCCAAAATATCAACTCTGAAAAACATGGAAACTAGCCTACAATTTCAAATATTCAGCTAATAGTTTATCATTCACACAAAAATGAACATAGTGCAATGGTATGAAAATTTCCTTTAGGTTTTTTTTTCCTGTTTTTGTTTTGTTTTGTTTTTTGAGACTGGGTTTCTTTGTGTAGTCTTGGCTGTTCTGAATTTCCCTCTGTAGACCAGGCTGGCCTCGAACTCACAGAAATCTGCCTTCCTCTGCCTTCAAGTGCTAGAATAAAAGGTGTGTACTACCATCATCCAGCCTTGCTTTAGTTTTTAATAAATGATAACATGTGTATACCAAAGAATTTTAAAAATAACTTTCTTGGGGCTGGAGAGATGGTTTAGTGGGTAAGAACACTTGGCTATTCTTCCAGAGGACCCAGGTTCAATTCCCAGTACCTACATGATGGCTAAAAATCATCTATTACTACAGTTCCAGGGGATTCAAAGCCATCTTCTGGCCTCCTCAGGCACCAGGCATAGACATACATCAGGCAACTCCTCTCCACACACAGTAAGAAGAAAGTTCTTAGTTGGGCATCATGTCATACCTGCATTCCCAGTGTTTGAGAGTTAGAGGCAGGCAGATCTCTGTGTAGTTCAAGGCCAGTCAGGACTACATAATAAAAGCCTATCTCTAAATACATACATTTATATTTAGTAAGTGTTTAATTTGTATTCCTATTTTATACACTTATATGCCCATCGTGGTAGTTTGAAAGTACTTGGCCATAATTTCATAGGGAGTGGTACTATTAGGAGATATGGCTTTGTTGGAGGGGTGTAGCCTTGTTAGAGGAAGTGTGTCACTGTGGGGGTGGGCTTTGAGGTTTCCTATGCTCAGGATACTACCTACCCAGTGTGTTATTCAACTTCCTGTTGATTGCAAGATGTAGGACTCTCAACTACTACTCCAGTACCACATGCTGACATGCTCCTGGTCATGATGATAGTCTGAACCTCTGAAACTGTAAGTGAGCCACCCCAATTAAATGTTTTCTTTAGAAGAGTTGCCATGGTCATGGTATAGCTTCACAGTTATAGAATCTCTAACTAATAAACCCATGTCTTTTAAGATTTTTTCTGGCCCAAACAATAAGAAGCCTGAATGTAATACATTCTGTTCTTGGACTACCTGTTTGCTTCAGACTCTGGGCTCTCCCAGACTCCTCTCTCCCTATGTGGGGTCATACGGAAGGAGGCCCAGGATAAGATCTGTGCATTAGATAGAACTCTCTGATGAAATCAGCTGGATACTAGAGCTTGGACTGGGAAGCCTATGACTGCTGGCATCTCAGCACCCACAGATGTGCAACCAGTACCTAGCTTCGGATCAATTTGGCCGACTTGGCTAGAAAGCACTTGGGCTGCAATGTTAAATGGCCTTCAGCTTTTGTTTTGCAAACGCCAACATCGGTAAGTTGGGGCTTTTCCACAGGTGAGGAACATCCTCAGTACCGAGTGGCTCTCACACAGTACCCAAAGGCACTCCCTGGGCTCTCCACTCTAGCCCAGCTTCTTTCTGGCAAAAAAGGAGGCGGCGTGACAGACAAGCACTTTTGGCTGGCTGTGAAGGGGCCGACAGCTGAGCTAAGGGGTCAGTTTGAGTGCTTTGGCTGACTTTAAGCTGTTGGAAGTTCTGTTTTAGAAAGACCACCTGGGGCAGCGCGGAGATTTGCAGATCACACGGAAGAAATGCTGGAGGCTGCCACATAGCAGCGCCGCTCAGAAAATCTGTTGAAGAGGTTTAAACCCCGCTGTTAGGTCTGGCCCCGCAGCTTTAGCTCTTGCGTTGGCTGGTTGTTGTTATAACATTATAGTGGAACTTAAAAGGAAATGTTTACTTCAGCTGAGGGAGGGAGGAAGAGGAGGGAGGAGGAGGGACTGAAGGAAATAGGGGGTGGAGATGGAAACAGTCTCTTTAAGGGCATGCCCCAATGAACTGCTCCCTCCGAGTAGGCTTCACCTCCTAGTTTTCACCACTGTCTAATCTCACCATCAGCTAGTAACCCAAGTCTCCAAGTTTAAATCCCCATTACTGTCCAGGGGACATTGCTGCTGCTGGGGAATTCCTTTCGTACAAGGACACGGCTCCAGCATGCAGACCGACGTACGTGTAGCTATATTACCTTGGCCTTCTCATTAACCTTTGTAAACTTCAGTTTCCTCTTCTGTAAACAAGAAACTACCTGATTCCAAAGAAAGTTCTAAGAATTCTGGGTGGCTTGTGACTGCTCAGCACAGTTGCTGCAGATAGCATCCAGGAAGGAGGCTGTTATCTTACAGGTACCCCTGGGGAGGCTGTAACAGAGTCCAGGGAGAAAGGGACCCGGGCTAGCGGTGAAGGAGGGAGAGCAGGGGATGTGGTTTTCGGGTTCAAAGCTCTGTGTTCCTACCTCAGTGGGGCTAAGATCTGTCGGTCGGGCCCCTTTGTGGCCGCTAGAGGGGGGCAGAGGCAAGGCTGAGGGGGAAAACCTGCTCCTGAGTGCGGTGGGGCTCTGTGCTTTCAGCCTTTATTTCCAGTTGTAGGGACGTGAGACAGTCCATCCTTTCTACTGCTGTGCACGTGCTGTTGTTTTGGAAAACACGCAGTGTGCCCGCTTGCCAGTCAGCAGCAGGTGAAGTGTGCGTTTTAATTTCTGAAGACACAGGAAAAGCGGGCATGCACCCTGCAGCTCTGCTAGCTACTTGGGGTCTGATCCATCTTGCACCTTCCCTGCTACCCAGCTCTTTCCTGCGTTCTTTGATCTTGTGTAGAGAGTATTAAGCGAGCCTCAGATCCTTAATCCATTTTGAAGGCTTGGCCGGGAGCAGCATTTCTAGGGGCCCAATAACGAACTGGCTGGATCGTTTCAGAGACTGTTTTCCTCCCAAGGTCATGGGATGTGAGGAGGGGATGAAAAGAACAGAGACCTTCATAGGTTTTGCAGCTATAACTCATGCTACGTACGCTTGGTATATTGATTTATCCCATAACATCCATAAGTACCTGGGGGATAGATGCTCAGTGGGTAAACTGCTTGCTATGCACGCTACCCAGTTTGTTTCCCAGAATACATGTAAAAAAGTTCAATTTGCAAATTTGAGGCCCTTGAGAGAGACCTTGTCTGGAAAAACAAAGTGGATTGTTTCCAAGGAACCACACAGGGGGTTGACCTCCAGACTCCGTATCATGGGCTCCCACAGAGATACACACGCCTCGACAAGGTGCCCTGAAAACATTGTCCTGTGAGTTTTACATGTTATCTCTTCCAGCTTCCGGTGAGGTGTTTTAATCCCAAGGAAAGTGGGGCTCAAGGGAGGGTGTTAGTTAATTTTCTCATTGCTGGAACCAATTGGGGGCGGGGAGAAAAGTACAAGTGAAAGGTTTCTTGTGGGTTTATTTTTAGCTCATGGCTTGAGGGTGCAGTCCACGGTTTTGAAGGTGGGGTGGCTGGAGTATAAGGCTGCTCACAGTTTATCCACAGGTAAGAGGGAGAGGATTGAGTGCTGGTGCTCGTGGGACCTTCTCCCTTTTCCCTGTTAGCCAATCTATCTGTGATGCTGAGCCCACAGGATAGTGCTGTCCACATTAAAGGTACGTTTACAACTTTTTCCCACAAATTTCTTTTTTATATATAATTTATTTTATTTTTATTTAATGTGCATTGGTGTTTTACCTGCATGAGGGTGTCAGGTCCCCTGGAACTGGAGTTACAGACAGTTGTGAGCAGCCATGTGAATGCTGGGAATTGATTGAATTCAGGACCTCCGAAAGAGCAGTCAGTGCTCTTAACCACAGAGTCATCTCTCCAGCTCCTTAAAGGCATATCTTACCGGGGCTGGAGAGATGACTCAGTGGTTAAGAGCACCGTCTGCTCTTCCAGAGGACCCGGGTTCGATTCCCAGCACCCACATGGCAGCTCACAACTGTCTGTAGTTTCAGTTCCAGGCAAACACCAAGGCAAATAAATAAATAAATAAATAAATAAAGTTTTTTTTTTTTTTTAAAAAAAGGCATATCTTACCTTCTCAGGTAAACTTGTCCGGAAAACCCCTCACACACATCCACAGAGAGCTGAGGATTCTAAAAGTCGAGACTGACAGGGGGCTATAGTAAGATACGTAGGGCTCAGAGATAGTCCTCAGGTATTCCAACCAGTGTGCCTGACTCCAAAGCCCAAGCTTTTTCCTCTTTAGAATGTTGGGACTAGTTCATTTCACTTTTAACCAGACTCTTTCCAGAGTGCGTATATAGACAACAACCATTTGGAAGAAGAAATCCAGGGCTATGACAGAAGTTACCTCCCAACTCCTGGGAACTCTGGATTCAGCAGTGGACTATCTGGATTTGAATCCTGGGTCATCCACCTGAGACACCTCCTGATCCCATCCCCATTGTGGACAATATTTAAAGAGGTTTAACAGAGAAGAGAAGACCCACTTTGAATGTAGTGGGACTATCCTGTGGGCTGGGGTCACACACTGACTGGAAAGAGGAAAGAGAAAGTCAAATGAATGTTGGCATTTATCCCTCTGCTTCTTGTCTGTGAATAAACTGGGTCCAGCTGCCTGGTGTTCAGCCCATGCCTGCACAGCTGTCTCCGTGAGGGCAGGTAGACTTTGGATTCTGAGATTTTAGTGTCTTCCGGAGGGAGGAGCCAGGCATTTGACACATAATGACCTCTGTTCAGACTCTGTCCTGAGGACTTGGAGTGTAGTTTGTTAGGCATTTTACATCTGTATCAAATATGAGAGAAGGTTCATATGTCTCTGCCTCCCAAGTGCTGGGATTAAAGGCAAGTACATCGTCGTCTGGCCATGAGAACAGTTTTAAGGAGATGTTAGAGGTTTCTGTCCATGGCCATGCTGAGTCTAGCTCTGGGCCTGGGGTGACAGAACAATGCAGCAGAGGCCATGGGCTGATAAGGAATGGCCCCACAATCCAGTATAACCTTCAAACACATGCCTCAATGACTGAATCCTGACCAAGCTCTGCCTTCTAAGGTTTCTACTACCTCCCAAAATGGCACCAGCTGGGGACCAAGACTTCAGCACCTGACTTTATGGGAATGTTTCCTATGGGGAAAACCATAAGAGGCAAAGACAGACATGAGTGCTGACCAGTGTTTAGGAAAGTCCTGTGTGCTTTGCTGGTTAGTTTCTGTCACCTTGACATAAGTCTAGACCTATTTGGAAGAGGGAACACCAGTTGAGGATCTGCCATCAGCTTGGCCTGTAGGCAAGTCTTTGGGGGCATTTTCTTGACTAATTGTTGATTTGGGAGGACCCTGCCCACTGTGGGCAATGCTTTCTAGATTAAGACTCAGCTCTACTGTATATCAGCTGAGTCTTTTTACCTGTCATTCTGAATCTCAGTGTCCCATTTGCAAAGTGAAAATGATCATCTACATTGTTAGCTTAAGACAATGTGAAAATACATTGCAAAGGGCCCAGTCTCTGAGGGGCATGAACTCTGACATTTCTGAATTATTATCTGATTAGTGGATACCAACAAACATGGAAGCCAGATGCTATAGGCAGAATCCAGCTGTTCTTGGTTCAAATCCTAAGCTCACCCCTATTAGTTCCATTGCTTTTCCTCTTTGAAATAAAATAAAATGGAGAGATGGCTCAGCGGTTAAGAGCACTGACTGTTTTTCCAGAGACCTGAGTTCTCAGAGTCCACATGGCAGCTAACAATTGTCTGTAGTTCCAGGATCTGACACCCTTGCATGGTTATACATGCAGGCAGGACACCAATTTACATAAAATAATAAATAAATAAATATTAAAGAAATGAAATGAAGATGTCACTTGTAGGGAGCATTGTACCGCGCCCTAAAGATGGCGCCGGTTTCCGCCTTCAGCCCTCCCAAGGGCTAGTGCTCTTGGGAGTAAACAACTCCTTTTTTGGCTGTAGGCGAGGATGATGGCTTGCTTCCTGCGTCCTAGGACCTATGAGCGATGTCCACGTAGCTTACTGGGGTTGGAGGCCCAGAGGGTATTTAGCCACGAGCGGGCTTCCCCCCGGGGTCGGAAGTGAGAAGTTAGAAGATTGTTAAAAGGTCCTGAATAAACGGCTGGAGAGAAGAATCCTGACTCGAGTTCTTCCTTACTGGCGAGGTTGGGCGCGACAACTGGTGGTCTGTACCGGGGAATTGCATCGGAGAATCTCTTCGGGGAATCGCTCCGACGGACGACGGGATCCAGAACTCTCCACCGTCAGGGGGTATACCGGTAAGTCCCAGGTAATTGGGATCCGCGGTCATAGCGGGCAGAGCTCTGTCTGTAGGGAAAGACAGAGGAGAGGGAGCTTGCTGACGAGCAAGTGTAACCTCTCATTGCTGCGGACGCGCAGCAGGAATAGGGAAGCTGAAATTGGGGCTGTTTAGCAGAGCAGGAATAGGGAAGCTGGAATTGGGGCTGTTTAGCAGGGCAGGAATAGGGAAGCTGAAATTGGGGCTGTTTAGTAGAGCAGGAATAGGGAAAGCGAAATTGTGGCTCTGAGAAAATTCTGAAAGTAAGATCAGGGATATAAAAGGATGGGTAATTCTATGTCACATCCAATTTTTCTAGCTCTACAGGAGCTGTTACAAACCAAAGGTCTAGAAATTAAGGAAAGCATATTAGAGAGATTTTTAAAGGAATGTGACATTGCAGCTCCATGGTTTGCTGTTACAGGCAGTCTAACGGTGTCCTCCTGGGAGAAGTTAGGGCGAGATTTAGACTTTGCCTATGAGCAGGGATTTCTAAAGG
>PVIH01029600.1:0-13389 GCA_004025045.1 Sigmodon hispidus
TAAACTTGCATCTTAGTTCTGCTTTCATTGTGTCTTATAAGTTTGGGTATGTTGTGGATTAATTTTTGCTAAATTAATTTTGTTAAATTTTGTTAAATGTCTTTAAATTATATCCTTATCTTTTCTTTGACTCAGAGGTGATTCTATTGAAAGTTGTTTAGTTTCCATGAGTTTGTAGCCTTTCTGTTTTTGTGTTGTTATTGAAATATAACTTTAGAAAAAGTTACCTTGCCTGTCTTTTTTTAAAGTGTACTCAATGGTCCAGTGACTGCCTTTGTCATACCTTCTGCATATGTCAGAATGTAGAAATATTCTGTTGGGTTTATTCTTAGTAAAAACATTGTTTCTGAGAATGCTTTATTTACAATCCCCTTTTAGATCACCTTGTTTTCTACAGCTGTTACATTTGGAATTTTGGTTGTTCTTTAAATCTTGAGAAATAACTTTTTCTACCCAAGCATCATAATAATTATGAGATTCCATACCAATTGTATCTTGGATCTAGTTTTCCAAGGGTATTGAACTTGCCTTTAATGGCCTAATTATCCTTTTGCCTTGTGAATTAGCATTTTCAGAAACCCGAAATCCAATCACTATTTGGCTAGATTCTAAATTTACTGCTATGCTGTTTACCACTGAAGTCAATCAGTTAAGGCTTTTTGATAACTTTGTTAAATAACTCAATTTTCTATTCTAATTCTTCAATTTTATCCTAAGCATTCAATGGCGGTATTTGACATAAAGCCATGGTGTGGTCATCATATAAAGATTTCCCTTCTACATTAGTATATTGTCTGTATCCAAAGGGGGTCTTGGGAGATTTCTATACTTCTAGTCCTACCTTATTGCTCAATGGTCTTAGCTTCATCCTTTCACCATGTCTTCCATTGTATTTGGGGATCAGTCTCCAAAACTGCTGTAACCATTTTTGTTCTATTTCTAAGGATAGTTCTTTACAAGTTAACCATGAGTTTAATATCTGCTTTACAAAGAGTGAGTGCAAGATATGATATGGTTGCTTCACTGAATCTTTTTTTTAGATATTGTAAGTAATGTGAAAATTATGTAATGCATTCAAGAAAATGTTATAATCAAGCACTACATTCTCTTACAAAAGAGATGAGCAACCATGAAGTTTTATATAGATGAGCAAGCCATAGAATTCATTTCACCCTTTATGCCAGTAGAGGATTATAGGATGATTCTAAAAATTGTAAGCATTGAAAAGACATTTAGTAGATTACATGAAATAAATGAGCTAGAAATGGCAACTATGAAAGGAGAAATAACCCTCATTTTTTAGGCCTTCATTTATTTTGGGCAAATATTTAAGAGTAGAAATGGTTATAGAGTAGACATAATTAATTTTAATAAGTAATAGAATTTTACTATGGTGATTTAATGGATATTTAATAAAATTGGGAATATTAGAGGATAGAATCACACATCGTGAATCATGAAGTTTAGGGAGTGGTGATTCATCACTTTAATCTCTTCACTTGAGAGACTGAGATACAATTGAACAGGAGTCAATTCATTTCATATACTGCCTTGGGAATAGCTATCATTTGGAACTTCCTGCAAGATTGCTAGATAAATTAAGGTTGGCTGTTTGAAAGCAATAAGACTGTTTCTGCTCCCTCTTACCTCCATCTATCTTATCTCTCTCTCTTTGCTTCCTCGCGCCTCCCACCCTCTCCCTGGATATCCATACCCCAATAAACTAAACCTGGCTTCCTGAAAAAAAAAAAAAGGATACAGAAGCATGCGTCTTAAATCAATTTGATTGGAAAGTTTTCTCAACCCTTTCAAATAATGTAGTGTCTGTCCTAACAGTTGAGGTGTGTATCTTATATGCAGAAAAATGAATCTGTTAGCTTGTGTCTATTTTATTTTATTTTAAAAAAATAATTTATATAATACCCCTGCTCACCCTCCTTTTTCTGGTCCAGTGTGTTGCAGTTGTCCCTCCGCCCTAATAAGTGAAAACCAATAGCAGATTTGAGTGAGGATGCACCTATTCCATATTATCCTAATCTGGCCTCAGCCCTTTTTCCATGGACCAGTTTTGTACCATTCTATGCATACCTTGAAAGGGAAGTGACTAGAAAAAGTAAGTAGCAAAGACACTTCAAACACATGCCTGTCATGGGATCCCCTTTCATCATCACCCCACTATAACTCTGGAACACTTTAACATTACCTTGTTCTTCCTGACACAACTCACATCTACCTTAATGCTATAATCAGGTCTCTCATTATGGAAACTGCTGAGAGATCTCCCTGTTTCTCCACAGAAGAGCTCCTCATAGTCCTCATAGTTTATCATCTGCTTGACTGGAATTTATCTCAGCAAGGAAATTGAGTCTGTATCACTGTTTTGAATGACACAAGAACATTATTACTTATTCCCAGTGGGTCATTTTTAATAAAGTAATGCCAGATAAAGGGAAAGAAGGACCATGGATGAAGGAGAGGACTGATTTAATGTGTCCCGAATTTCTTAATTCATTGTTTATTGACCTTCTCTGTTAGTACCCTGTAAAGTACAATGAACCCTTAATAGGCAGCTAATATTTAATTTCATGTGTAAGCATAAATGACTAATAACAAGAGCAAAGGCTTAGGGGTCAGGATTTCTAAAGGGAGTCAATTACACAAAGCTTGTTGTATTGTGCCAGGTTCAGACTCTCAAAAACCTCATAAAACTGATAATCAATTTTTTCTGAAATTCTTTAAGACCCAATGTGACCAACAGCTCAATAACATGACATAGACGTAGACACCAGGGTGAAAATTAAACCTGCCTATCATTCATCCCACATCTGGCTCTATCCTCAAAATAGGAGCACAATTGTCTATGTTTCTTTCAAAATGTCAAGGTGTCAATTGTGTGGACATCTTTTCTATAAAATTCTAAGATTTGTCTTCCTGGCTTTGCAGCCAGACTTTATCTTGATGGTTTCAGATCATGGCTGATGGTGAAGAAGCTGCTGCCCAAAGCTCCATCTGTAGTGGGGAAAACAAGAGAGTCTGTAACAAGGTTGAGAAAAGTCCCCTCCTCTTTTCATCTTAGGTTTCAGCATTTTTCACCGTTCAAGGTTAGTGTAAAAATATCCATGGCAAGACTCTTCCTTTAACATCTTTCTTCCCTACACTGTTTAATTTTTCCTATAGGAAACTTTGGGGAAGATGAACTCATTGGGACTTGAAATAGAGGATGCTAAATAGGGCTTACCAGCCATGACTTGAGATAGAGGTAAAGAATTTTATGGCAACAACTCGAGTAAATAATTCCTCCAAGTCCCTGAAGATGAATAATGACAATGTAGAACAAATTATAGTGTCCTCTGTACAAGTTTAATGAGCATGACTGTACAAGGAAGGAATGGCTGGTTGTGCCAATAATGCCAATTAAAAGACACAGCAAATAATGCATAACCATGAATTAAGCAATGCTCAACAATATTTGACGCATAGTTCAAAGTCATTAGAAATCAACATTATAAAAAACTATACCCCTCTCCTGATAAGATTTTGTTTCCTAAGTGTTGCAGGTAATTATCATTTTGATAAAGTAATTATAAGTTAAATGTAAATTGGAGATAAAACAATAGTATAGACTCAGAGATCACTTTTAAAGAAGAAACAGAGAAATAGATAAAATTAACACAAATAGGTTATTATATATACCTTTAAACAATTATTAGCCAAATATAAGCCAAAGATAATTTATGTATTAATGCATATATAAATCATTTTATATATTTTATTGAGATAATTTATATATTGATATAATTTAAACCTAAAATGGTTTTATATGTTTATAATATTTTATGTATTGATACTAAATTAAATCTACCATTGGCATATTTTGCCCATGTTTCTACCTCTGTTTAAAGTATTTTACACATTAATGCACATTAAGCATATTACCGTCTTTTTCACTATGCAATTTCTACCTCTATTTAATTATACTAGTCATACTATAGAATTATATTAGTCACAATATATACAAAAGATGTCTTGTATACCTCTATTTAAACAATATACATATGATATTTATTTAAGATACTGTTATCATCTTCTACTGTCATTAATGTTAATAAGACTGTCATTTTAAAAGACATCATTCAGTGATTATAAGCCCATGTATTGATTGCCTATTTTTACACTGTATGCTTCTGTCTTATGAAGATAAAAATCATCATTCAGAGAATATAACCCACTTATTGATTGCCTCTTTTTACAAGATATGTTTCAGTCTTCAAGAAGATAAAAATTTCAGATCACTCTTACTTAGGATTGCCATTGAATAATCATGTTGTTGGATAGACAATAGTCATCAACTACTTCATAGACTTAGAGTATATGGCACTTAACCTTTTGTTATTCAAAATTTGGCATGAGAGGCATGAGGACTCTTGACATCACTGCTCCATTCCCAAGATGTTGTTGAACATAAAGGACACTCCACTAAGAGTTTGTCTTCCTTGGCAGATAATGGCCTGTTGGGTAAAGAACTGCCCTTGCCTTGACTGCTGTCCTTACACTTGCTGTCCAATCAGGTTGAATGATATAAAAGATAAAGCCTGTCAAATCCTGCCTAAACACGATAAGATAAGTTCTCCAAAATTCCCCTGCTTCTAAAGATATCTGTCAACTATCATGGGCCCATAGTCAAAATAGTAGATCTTCCAACTACAGACACACACACACACACACACACACACACACAGACGCACACGCACACGCACACGCACACGCACACGCACACGCACACGCACACACACACACACACAAAACATAGGTAAATGTCCAAGTAGCTGACTGTCACTGTTCTCTCTTAAATCTTAAAAAGTATTCTCTTGAGCCTCCAACCTTCTGATAATATATTTTCCCCCTCAGGTCTTGATAAAGTTAGACTAGATAATTAAGGTTACTAATATCTCATATTTTTGCTTGAAGCATTCAGATATTAGATTCATATTATTCAAGATACTAAGCCTTAAGTTAATCCCTATACATCACCACTTATCAATATTCTAGACATATTGATATTCCTTATCTTTGCTGTTGTTAGTTATAGTTTAAGCTTGTTTATGTTATTGCCTCCCCCTACCCTAAATATCACCCTATAATTATTCCTGTTATATATAATCTTATACTAATTTTAACACTTTCTTAGTTAGACAAAAGGGAGAGATTTAGGGGGTCAGTCATTATTGAGGAAGACTTAGATGCATAGCTTTGGGATCTCAAGACCCTGAATGGGGAGTGGCCTGACTCCACTGAGAGTCCAAAGCATGCTGACTTTCCACCCTGTTTGTTCCTGTAATCTCCAGGAGTGGATAAGTATCCAGCATGTGACAGTTTTATTCTCCAAAGATAGCTTTAAGGTTCTAATTATATTTTGAGTATTTATATACCCCTCATAAATATTAATTCTTCATATAATATATTACAAACAAATATATTGCTATATATTTATAATTAAAATTTCTTTTGATTCTAAATTATAAGCACTGAGGGCTTGAGAGATGGCTCAGTGAATAAGAGCAGTGACTATTCTTCAAAAGGTCCTGAGTTCAATTCCCAGCAACCACATACTGGCGCACAACCATCTATAATATCTGGTGCCATCTCTGGCTGTATGTATGCATGCAGGCAGAGCACTATATACATAACAAATAAATAAATCTTTAAAAAAAGAATAATTAGGATTCCTTGCACAAAACAAAGTAAAATAGAAGTCTATAAATAGTTACATTAACCTAATTCAAAGTGCATGGTTACACTTAAAATTACCTAAGGAAAGGATGTCTCTTGAGCTCTTAATTTTAAAAGGAGAAGTTTATGAATATTGAGCACATACAAAACTATATTAAGAAATACATCTTCATGTATATTAATAGAAATCTTTAACTTGAAGGAATTTTTTTCCTAAGAAAAACATAATGCAGTAATTAGAAAATGTTTAATGAGGTTCTGTGATTGAGAACTTTAATTTTTTTCCATGAAAATAGGGATTAAACCATGAGCCTAGTATGTTCTAGTCAAATGTTCTTTTTTTAAAAAGAAAATCATAAATGCTTGGTCAACATCTCAGGCTTACTGCAAACTAGCTCCTACATTTTAAGTTAACCTATATTTCTACTTATCCTTTGACATATAGTGGTACCTTAATCAATACGGCATGTTCATCTCCTTCTCTTACTTTCTTCCTCCTAATGCGCACTGAGAGAACAGCCCTCTCTGCCCTACTGGGTGGGAAGAGTACGTCTGAGTAGTGAAAGGAAAAGATCTGGGCAAACAGCAAAGGCAAATTCACCCCTTCTTAAGCTAACTTTTTTTTATCACTGTATCCTCTCTTTTCTCTCTCTCTCTCTGTCTCTCTCTCTGTCTCTCTCTCTCTCTGTCTCTCTCTCTCTCTGTCTCTCTCTGTCTCTCTCTCTCTGTCTCTCTCTTCCTTTCACACTAAACGTTTCCCATTTTAAGAGTTGAGATTGAAGGTCATTTTACATTTCTTAAGTAAACGATGGAGATACAGATACAATAATACTATAAATACATAAAAATGCCATGCTGGCTGCAGCCAGGGCAAGGCTTCAGTGTCCACTAGGATCTTAGATGTATAGTCTATGAAGCAGACAGAAAGAAAGATGCATAGCTCAGCGAATGACAGTGATCTAGAAATTGTCCAGCACTTAAGTTGTATACTTGCATAGACTGTTAGCTGGACCTTGAATTTTGTAACATGACTATGAGGTTAGTAATATGTGCAGAAAGATAATTATTAGGACTGTGAGTTGTGATTATAATTGTTGTCTATTAGGGAACATTTCTGTTAGGGAAAACTGACACTGAAGTTGTTAAAGTCCTGAGATATTGTCCTTGAACAATTTATCTCCAAGGAAACTAGCTTCATTTTGAATTTGCTGAGATCTTAGCTAATGGTCTGGCTGTTACTTGTTACTTGACAGTATATTTCATTTATCAAAGTTACATAAAAGAAGAAAAAGTCATCCTTCTGTAAAGTCACTAATAAGAGTGTCGAAATTGTAGAACACACCAACAAGGGCTGTGGGAAGAATCCCATAGCTATTCTCATAGGTAGGTAAGGTGGAGGTTCATGAGAAAGTTACAGACAGAAAACAACCATTATCCACAGTGAGTCATCTCATTGGCTTTGCCTAGTGAGGCCAGTCAACAAATATCCCCACAGATTTGCCTAATGAGGCCATATCATGAATTCTCCAAAGACTTGGCTAGTGGGGTCCTCAATAAGAATCATTCATGTGGTAGGTCTTGCTGTAAAATACTGGCTGCCATCTCTTGTGTAGTCTTCAGTGATCAGTGGCATGTTCCTATCATTCTTAGTTAGCTCAGCCAAACTATACTTCTGCCAGGCTACTGGCCAAATCAGTATTTTATTAAACCAGTTGGAATGATAAATATTTACATTGAATAATTGGATTATCCTGTAACAATTTCCATGTGACATTTAATATTGAGGAAGGCAGAATCTGGTAGGAAAGAGACCCTTCTTTGTCTTCAATATTACCTGGAACAGGGTGGTAACATAACTGTGAATCAAGAAGAATCGAAAAGAGTAACCAACTAAGGGTAATAGAAACACTGTCTCCTTGAGAACAGCTAAAGGCAGATTTCTCCCAGCTGAGGTTTCTGTATTTATTACATAACATGAAAATGGACACAGTGAGAAAAAGAATCCAACAGCTACTAAATGGGAAGCACATTCTGCGTGGCTAGAGTTCTTTCTCATAAATTTACCTGGCTGTTTCAGCTGTACTTTGACAATTTTTTTTCTTGCAATGATTTTAAGACCTGATTTGATGATGTACATCTATGGGGAACCCCTATCTGGTGGGATCCTCTGCTGTTCCCAGGACTCTCAGAGGAAAACCTCAGCTGACTGCCTCCTCAAGACTGACTTTCTCACTCAGTCTCTGCTCTATGTTGTGCACACTGGATTTGATGATGTTTAATGTGCTGCCTGTTCTATCTGCTACTCACCGTGACAACTGCTCATAGATGTAGGATGGAGCAGGGAGTGCAAGGAAGCCATGGGGTTGAATGAAGCAGGCTTCGTGGTCAGCTATAACATTGGTGGAGATAGATGCTTTAAACAAAGAATGGAAAAACTCAAGGACCAGAAATAGTATGCTTAGGTTCTAGCCATCAGCACAGAGAGACAGAAAAGATGAAATAGTTCAAACCTGGCTTCAGCAGTGTCTCTGTGTGAAGGAATTTGAAGCTACAAAAGGCCAGGAGCCCAGCCTGATCCTGCCTACCATGCTGCCTTTATTATGATTTTTGTGCACCAGGGCAATACCTTCTTTTCTGTTGCCAATCTCCCCACAGTGATGATCATGGACTAATTTAAACAATTTGTCAGTTGAGTGCTTTTTTCCTAAGTCATGGAGTTTCTTCACAGCAACTGAACAGTGACTAAAACAAGGAGGTAAACGAACTCCTATAATGATTAGATGGAGTCAGCAGGGACTGTCTCCATGAACCAATAGGAAGCTGGCAGAGCTGCCTGAGAGAAACTGATCTACCTTACACTGAAGAAATGTCCAGTTAATCAGGAAGTCACTGATAATGTAGGCAGAGGCATAATAATATTAGATGAATAAATGTAAAGATAGTAATGATTGACATGATTTATTATTTTCACTATGTATATTGGGAGGTATACATGTGTGTATATGTGTGTGTACTTTTGTGTGTGTGTGTGTGTGTGTGTGTTTAAGCCAGAGGCTGGTTGAGATGTCTTCCTTTAGCACTCTCAATATCAGCTAAATTGTCTGACTCATGCATGCTTCCTAGAGATCCTGCTTCTTTATTTTGACTAGTGATGAGGTTATAGAAACAAGTCACTACATGCTGCTATTCCATGGGTCCATCCACTCAAACTAAGGGATTCACAACTGTACAATGGCGATATCTGAAACAGGGAAAACCCTGAGCCATATTCCCCTAATTATAAATAATTTTCTATAACTCAGAAAGCTATAGTCTTTCTGGTGACCTAGTTAGACTCAGAAACTCTTGCTTTAACATAGAATTAAGAACTCATTAATGATTACCAACAGGGCCTGGGAACAGTTCTGAAGTGCTGCTCTTTATAACCCAGGAAAAGTACAAAAACTTTGACCCTCCAAAATTCCACTGATGCCATAAGGATGCAGTCTCAGAGGCCAAACACAATAATTAGTGATCTGGATTCAATTGGACAAAGCTAGAATCGGAGATATGCAAACTGAACATACTACCAAGATGTTTACTGTAGGGAGCTGCATTGTACCACGCCCTAAAGGTGGTGTTGTTTTCTGCCTTCCACCTTCCTGATGGGATGGTGAGTGCTCTCGGGAGTAAACAACTCCTTATTGGCTGTAGGCGAGGATGGTGGCTTGCTTCCGGCGCCTCGGGACCTATGGGCAATGTCCACGTGGCTTACCAGGATTGGAGGCCCAGAGGGTATTTAGCCACAAGTGGACTTCCCCCTGGGGTCGTTCGTCATCTGTCTGAGAGTGAGTGAGTGAAAGACAAGAAGATAATTAAAGACCCGAATAAACTGCAAAGAGAAGGATCTGGTGTTGCATGTTCCTTACTGGTGAGGTGGCACACGACAGTTTACAACCTCATGGTTCTACAACAATTTTGTCATACTCTTAAAATAGACATAGGAGGGCAGATTATCAGGATGGCACCAAGCAAAATATCTACAAGTTTATAGTAATACCTTAATCCCCTAGGTGATATTCATAGCCCACTGTTTGGCCACCTCAACACCTAGAACTTGTGCCCTCATCTCTGATGCTGGTAGGTACCTTTTCTATGTCTCTCCTGTTTTCATATGTTAATGTTTCCTTTCGGGGGGGGCAAACATATATTTTTTTCTTTTTTATTATTATGAATAAAGAAGTCACATTTTCTATCCTTGTATTTCCTTATTCAAAGTCTCTTCCCCCTCCCACCACATTAGGTCACTCTCTCTTTTCCATGTCTCCCCATCTCCTCCTATCATGGGCAGGAGGTCCTAGGGTCCCAAGGTCCCAGTATTGCTCAGTTCAGCCTCCACTCCTGGCAAATCCAGTTTTCTTCTCCCAGCATCAAGATTGAGTCAGGTGTTCTTCTAGGGGGACTGGGATCCAAGGTGTCAGTTCAAGGTGTTTCTGATCCCATGCTGTTCAGTGGTTGTGGTTTGCAGCTTGGGCATGCTTTGCTTTTTTGTTTTGTATTGTTTTGTTTTGTTTTATATAGGATTAGAGTTAGGGTCTATTTCATTGATCCACAAGTCTATTTTTATGCCAGTACCAGGCTGTTTATATTACTGTAGCTCTATAGTACTGCTTGAAACCAGAAACGGTGATGCCTACTTAAGTTATTTTACTGAACTAGAATGTTTTGACAATCCTGGGTTTCTTGTTATTCCATGTGAAGTTGAATATTGTTCTTTCAAGGTCAGAAAAAATTGTTTAGTTATTTTTGGTGTGAATTGCATTAAATCTGTAGATTGCTTTTGGTAACATTGCCATTTTTACTATATTGATACTACCTATTCAGGAATGAAGTTCTGTGATTCAGAACCTTAAAAAAACGTTTTTCATTCAACTAAGAATAGAACTATGAGCCTAGTATGTGCTAGTTAAATACTCTTATCTTATTTATAAATGATTGGCCAATTGCTCAGACTTAATACTAACTAGCTTTACATTTTAAGTTAACCTACATTTCTATTTATCTTTTACCATGTGATGGTACCTTTATTAGCATGGCCAATTTATCTCTTTCTTTCTTTTTTTGCCTCAGGGTGTAGAACAAATACCTTAGTGAAGAAAAGACAGCTAGGTAAACAGAAAAGGCAAACTCATCTGTTCTTAAGGTAACTTTGTTAATACCGCATCTTTTCTTTTTTTCTATCTCTCATGTCACACCAAACTTTAGCCATTATAAAAGCTGGTATGGAAAATCACTTTACATTTCTTTTTTTTTTCTTTTTTATTATGAATAAAGAAGTCACGTTTTCTACCATGTATACCCTTACTCAAAGTCCCTTCCCCCTCCCACCATATTCGGTCACTCTCTCTTTTCCATGTCTCCCCATCTCCTCCTATCATGGGCAGGAGGTCCCAAGGTCCCAAGGTCCCAGTATTGCTCAGTTCAGCCTCCACTCCTGGCAAATCCAGTTTTCTTCCCCCAAAATCAAGACTGAGTCAGGTGTTCTTCTTGGGGGAGTGGGATCCAAGGTGTCAGTCCAAGGTGTTTCAGGTCCCAAGCTGTTCAGTGGTTGTGGTTTGCAGCTTGGGCATTCTTTGCTTTTTTCTTTTTTTGTTTAGAATCCACTAATGACTGAGTATATCCCCTGGTTATCTTTCAGGGTTTGAGATACTCTGCTCAGGAAAATATTCTCAAAATCCATCCATTTGCCTGTAAATTTTAGGATATCTTTTTTTTTTTTTTTTTTTTTTTTCTTACTGCTGAGTAGTACTCCATTGTGTAGATGTACCACAGTTTGTTAATCCATTCTTGAGGGGCATCTAGGTTGTTTCCAGGTTCTTGCTATTATGAATAATGCTGCTATGAGCATAGTTGAGCTAATGCCTTTGGAGTGCTACTGTGAGTCTTTAGGGTATACACCCAGAAGTGGTATTGCTGGGTCCTTGGGAAGATTAATTCTCAGTTTTCTGAGGAACCACCATACCGTGTTCCAGAGTGGCTGAACAAGCTTACACTTTTAACAACAATGGAGGAGTGTTCCCCTTGCTCCACAACCTCTCCAGCAAAGGCTGTCCTCTGTGTCTTTTATCTTAGCCAATCTGAAAGGTGTCAGGTGGTATCTCAAAGTTGTTTTGATTTGCATTTCTCTGATGGCTAAAGATGATGAGCACTTTTTCAAGAGCCTTTCAGCCATTTGTAATTCTTCTGCTGAGAATTCCCTTTTTAGTTCTGAACCCCATTTTTTGATTGGGTTATTGATGGTTTGGGCTCTGGATTCTTGAGTTCTTTATATATCTTAGAGATTAATCTTCTATCACTTGAAGGGTTGGTGAAAATATTTTCCCATCTGTAGGTTGTCGTTTTGTCCTATTAACAGTGTCCTTAGCTTTGCAGAAGCTTCTCAGCTTCAAGAGATCTCACTTATTGATTGTTGGTCTTAGTGTCTGTGCCACTGGTGTTATATTTAGGAAGTGGTGGCCTGTGCCAAATCATAGAAGTGTATTTCTCACTTTCTTTTCTTTCTTTCTTTTTTTTCTTATCAAAAATATTTTTAATTAAATAAAAAAACAAATAAAACATGAAATTAATTTTATGATGAATTACAGATTGAAGAACATATATTTAAGCTACTCTAGTAAAGAGGAATGTTAACAATGACGGTTGCTTGATTTCATTACATGACTTTACCAGTATCTGTGCTTTCTACACAAAATGAGTGAGTCTAGAGGCCCCCTTTTATTCTTAAAGAAAATTGTAAATCTTGCAATGTTGTAATGTTTTCAAATTGTAAAGTTTAACTGTTAACATGTATATCTTGTGTTTGATAAATTCCTTTTTTTATCTTTTAAAACGTGTTCTTTTATTTAATCATAATGAACTGGTCTCATATGCTCACATTATTTCTTTTTTTTTCTTTATTTATTTTGTATTTCTCAAAAAAAACAGTAAAGTGAATTTAAAATGCTGAAAAGTTAACAATAACTATAAAGAGGATAAAAATCATAAGCATGACTTATCAAGGGTGATAATGCAAATAAGATTGCTACACATATATTTACTTTGTGTTCAGCTTTCCCTCTGAATTTTTTTCCATCCCTGTATATCCTTATTCAAGATCCCTTCCCCCTCCCAAAACATCAGGTCATTTTTCTTCTCTGCAGCTCCCCATCCCCTCCCTGGGCAGGGAGCAGACAGTCCTATGGTCCCACTGAGCAAATAATGTTTGGATCAGTCTCCACTCCAGGCCAAATCCAATTTTGTCCATCCTCCCTCAAGAGTAAGTCTGGTGTTCCTATAGTTGGAGTGGGATCCGAAGGGTAAGTCCAGGGTGTTTCTGATCCCAAGCTGTTCAGTGGTTGTGGTTTGCAGCTTGGGCATGCTTGGCTTTTTTTTTTTGTTTGTTTAGAGACCACTAATGAGTGAGTACATCACCTGCTTATCTTTCTGAGATTGTGATACCTCACTCAGGAGGATATTCTCCAAATCCATCCATTTGCCTGCGAATTTGAGGATATCATTTTTTCTTACTGCTGAGTAGTATTCCATTGTGTAGATGTACCACAGTTTGTTAATCCATTCTTCAGTTGAGGGACATCTAGGTTGTTTCCAGGTTCTTGCTATTACAAATAATGCTGCTATGAA
>PVIH01029601.1:0-13388 GCA_004025045.1 Sigmodon hispidus
TTTTTTGTGTGTGTGTGTGTGTGTGTGTGTGTGTGTGTGTGTTCACATTCTTCCTCGACAGATCAGCAAGGTCAAACCATTGGAAAAGGGGTGAAGATCTTTCTTCTAAAAGAGAGAGTCACTGGAGTCTTAGAGTTGGGGCACTCATTGGCATGTATGATCTAGTATATGGCTGCAAGACTGAAAAGCATAATAGGCTTCATCAGGATTTTGGAGAGGGGAGGGAATCATTTTGTAGAAGGAAGGGAATGGATGCAGCAGGAGCTTGAAAACCTGATTGTGAAATAGCCTGGAGATCAAGAGGTCCTTGGTGGCAGGAGATGGTATAGATGGCAGTGGCTGATATTTATGAGACAATATCATCTGGAGATTAAAGAATTTTAATTGAGAAGACATAAATCATTTAAAAAATGGTTAAAAAAGGATCCAAAGACAGAGTAAAATTCAAAACAAGGGGCTAGAAGAGCAAGACACTTTTAATTACATCCTAGACAATCTTCCTAGAAGCTTTGGCAGACAATATATAGATCTTCTAGGATTTTGCTATTTTCTTTAGAGATTTTTATCAGCCTTTCTCCTCTACTTCTTTTGAAGCATTGACCCAGAAACACCAGGTTTCTTGAAGGCAAGTGCATGTGCCTCCTGCTTATGCGGTAGGGATATCTGGTGTCCTTTGCTCTTCAAGATTTCTGCTAGGGTGTTGAGGCTTTGTTGTTATGTCTCTGTAGAAGTTACCATAGTCTTCAAGGTAGATTGCAGAATGACAGGGTATTTCTGACATGTCTGATGTTTACAGCTGAGGTTCTCATTGGTTAAACATGTCCTCTAATACTGGATGAGACCAAAGCCAGCGGTTTCTACACTGGGTAGTTAGCGGGTAGCACTTCAAAGCAGGAGATACAAGGCTTCCTTGAGATTATATTTCTGTTATTTCCAAAGGAAGAATAAGTGCTTTATTTACAACAGAGCTTAGATTGTGAAAAGCATCAAAAGATGGGGACTCTTTGGATCTACTCCCTAACTTTAGCAATCTGTGCACTCGGATGGCAAGCACTACTGTACAGCAGCTCTGCCACTTAGTCTGGAGGGCTGAATTGAAGTTGGAGCCATGAAAAAGTAGTATGGAGTCCTTTTGTGGCTAACTTTGGTGTTTGCTTCCAGAATCCAAACACACTGGTGATTTGTCATTAATTGACTAAAGAGTTAGAAGATTCTGAAGTATTGAGCTCTTTTGGCCGAATTCCAGGGAAATAATCATTTGTACACAGAAATTAGTCAACAGTGGAATTATTGGGAAGGATATGAGAGAATGGGTTTGGAAAGGCCAAAGTTAAAGGGAAAACTGAGGTCTTGCCTCGCTATATGTAGAACCACAGTTACTTTTAGTTGTCAGAATGTCAGTTTTCTTGCTTGATGCTAAGTGGTTATCTTTGGTGTTATTTAAAGGCAAAAGGATGTGTGAAGGATTTACTTATGTCAACATTGTTACTTGACCACAGGTTTATAGCAGCTATATAGAAACCATAACCATCCTGATCATTACATGACTCCCATCCGGGGCAATGGTATTGGACAGCCCATAAGAAAAAAAAGTTTACTTGTTTAAGATTGTATCATTGACTTTCAGTGGATGGGAACCAAAGACACCATTTCTGATTAAGGTCTAGGCCATACTTACATTTTACCTTAAGGTAGATCTTGTCACTGGGGTGGACTTTATGGGCTAAGTATCTCCTCCTATTCTGTCTAACTGTGAAGGAAGAAAGATAAGATAATCCTGAGGAATGACTAGAGATATAAACAGATCTTCCATGGCTAGGGAGTAGATTTAGAACCTCAACTACTAATTATATGGACATAGTCAACAGTTAGAAGCAATAGACAAAGTTCCTCTCTACTTATGGACAGAATGGAGGGGGAAGAAATGTTTAAAACCAAAAGGACTATCAGAAGGCAGCACAACAGGAGAGACATGGCTATCTGGGAAAAAATTACCTTTTAGACCAAGCAACAGTAAATGAGTTTCCTTTGTGGATGAGGGGTTGATTCCTTTAGACAGAAGTATATTAGTAAAAGACAATGAATAAGTTCCCAATACAGAACCATCACCAACTTTGACTTTCTGTATAGATTTAGAAACAAGATTATAACTTCAGAAAAGTAATGACTTTGGTCCAAAAATAGTCTCTGAGATGACCATGAAGAAACATATTTAAGATAAATTCTCCAAGCAAAGTTTTGCCTTGTAGAATATCAAGGGAGGAAGAAAAGAAGAAAAAGGACGAGGAAGAGGAGGAGAAGAGAAGAAAGAAGGAAAATGAAAAGAAAAAAGAAGAAGAGAAGAAGAAAGGAAAGGAAGAAAAGGTTGATATCTCCTGGGTAAAATGGTGGCAGTGGTTAGGAGGATGGGAACATGAAGGATCAGGTTGGTGCAGTTGGGGGAATAACAAAGGGAGGAGTACTGAAAGAGATATTTTAATAGAAGTGGCCATTTGTGGGTTATGGAGAAACCTGTTGCCAAGGAAACTCTCAGGAATTTACAAGGATGACTCCAGCTAAGATTCCTAGCAATAGTGGAGAGAGTGCCTGAATTGGCCATCTCCTGTACTCAGATTGGTGATTACCCTAATTGCCATCAAAAAGCCTTCATCCAGTAACTGATGAAAGCAGATACAGAGATCCACAGCCAAGCACTGGATAGAGCTCCAGAAGCCCACTTGAAGAGAGGGAGAAGGGACTGACTATACATTGTATGATCAAGGGGGTTGCTCAAGATCATGATGGGGAAATCCACAGAGACAGCTGACCTGAGTAATGAGAACTCACGCACTCTAGACTGACAGATAAGAAGATTGCATGGGACTGACCTAGGCTGTCTGCATGTGTAATAGTTGTGTAGCATAATATGCTTGTGGGACCCCTAACAATGGGATCAGGACCTGTCCCTGTTGCATGAACTGAGACATTAATTCCCCATGCTGGGATGCCTTGTCTCACCTTGATTCAGTGGGGAGGAGCTTCGTCTTGCCTCAACTTGTTGTGCTATGCTTTGTTGATTCCTATGAGAGGCCTGCACCTTTCTTAATAGAGGAGGAGTGGGGGGTACATAGACAGGAGGTGGGAGGAAGGAATGTGAAGAGAGGAGGGTGGAGAAACTGTGTTTGATATGTAAAATAACTTGTAAAAATTTAATAAAAGAAAAACCTTTAAAATTAAGTCATAGAACAGAAAAATTCGAGTGAAAGGACCTTGGATACTCAATGAAATTTGGAGGTGTCTTTGGGTAGATTTCACCTGGGTGTCACAGGAAGAGATAGAGATTTCCAAGGAATTCACAGAAATAAGTTCTTTGTACTTCTGGACTGAAATAGTCTTAATTCTGGGCAGATAAATCCAAGATGACTTCTGTATCTTCAGAAGTCATCCAGACAGCTTCAAGTATCTTTCTTATCCTGTTGGGACAGTTTTAAAACAGAGAGTCTCTTAGTTCCCAGTGATATTCTGAAATAGAGGAGTCTGTGGACTTAGTAAGAGGTCTATTTGGAGAAGGAGCCTGCCACAAAGGACTCCAAAGGGGTTGATGGAGTTTGAAGGCTTAGGAGTGATGTAAGATCACAAATGAATGAGACTGGGACGTCTCAAGATGACACTTTTCACCTTCCCAGAAAATTGAATGTGCCTGGCTGCATGGAGCTAATACTTAATTATAAGAGCAACTCTCTCACTCTCTGAATGATATTGGAAATTAAAGCCAAGCCATCACCACACTGTAGGAATCACAGAGCCCAAAATGGTGAGGGAGGTATCCTAAAATGAGAATAATTATGTCTGAGGCACCCCCCCTTTGCCTTTGAGGAATGCCTCGATTCACCTTATGAATAGGTGTCCGTTACAACTAGTAGATAATTATATTTTTAGAATTTATTTTTATTTTTATTCATGTGCATGTATGGGTATCCACCTATATGAGTCTGTCCCTTGTGTGAGGCCAGAAGAGGACAATGGGTCCCCTGAAGCTGGACTATCAGGCAGTTGTGAGTTGCCTGACCTAAGTGCTGACAATGAAACTCAGCTTGTATGAAGAAGCAGTAGTTGCTTTGATGCACTGAGCCCTCTCCCCAGCTCCAAAAACTAGTGCTGTTTGGATAAGGCATCACAAGTCACTGGCTCAGGCTCCAAGTTCTGATTCCTACACAGTGGTGTGCTTTGGTTTTTTTGGGGAGAGGTTGGCCCCATGTTCTCAGCTTTTTTGTCACTACAGTTATTTCTGGCTATGGAGAATGAATGGTTTTTATGTTCCTCTGTAGCTATTTTATAGTTTATAATTTGTAAAGACTTATATTTGACTTATTAATGGGAAGAGGAAAAGCAATCTTCAAAGTAACATCATATTGTATTCTTGACTGTTTTATTGGTTAAGAACAAAGTCTTGTTAAGACTGCTATCAGGGCTAAGTGGAAAAACATCTGTAAACCCCATCAGCAGGCCAGTAGCTCCAAAGATCTTTTCATCCTTCTGCCAAGGCCATTTCTAAAATTTTAACCTTGCACTTAATTGGAGTCATGCTGTGTAATTACTAATTTTTCTTATGTAAAAGTCACACTTGAAAGAGTGTAATTTGCAAGTGTGATTTTTTTTTCTTTTTTTTCTTTTGGGATCTTGATACTTTCTGCCTCTAGAAAGCAAACAATACTGTTAACAGATCAGATGGAATCTAAAGGCCAGAGCTGGGCTCCCAAGTTTGATGTTATTGCACCCTAGAAGAAAATCCCGGATCCAGATTCATATCCATCTTGGAACGAAATACTGATCAGGACTGGAAAAGACAAAGTTTTAAAATTTTCTTTTCTCCTTTCCTAGAGCAGTCTTATCCCCTATAGAAAAGGTAAAACAAAACCAAGAAATGTGTCTATATAGATTTCACTGTGAGATAGTTTATCAGAAGTAAGTCTTGTTCTGAGAAAGAGTGGCTTTCCCAGCTGTCTGTAGAAGGGCTCTGTTACACTGCTAGAATACTACTGAGCCAATCACTGATATGTTGGCTTTGTGGGGCTACACTTAGGACTATAGGCTTTATGAAAAAGGAGTATGGGGAAAAGCACTATTTTTATTCTCCTACTGTGAGTAAAGAGCTGGGCATAGTGGTGATGGTCATAATCTTAATACAGGATGATAAAAGGAATTTAAGACCAGTTTGAGAAATTTAGAGAGACTTATCTCAAAATAAGAAAGATTAAAAAGGAGCCTGGGTGGCTGGGTGTGATAGTGTAAGCCTTTAATCTCAGCAAGCAGGGGACAGGGGTAGGCAGATCTCTGAGTTAGAAGCTAGACAGGTCTACAGAGTCAGTTTCAGATCAGTAAGGGCTACACAGTGAGACTTCATCTCAAAAATGGGGGATGGTTTTTGAAGCTCAGTGACAAGATACTTTCCTAAGTATATGCATTATCCTAGATTCACTGGTTGGCCCCAGAAGAAAAATAGAAAGGAAAAGAGTTAATAAATTAGAAAAATGAGAATACCATCATTATGGTGCTAGTATAGCCTTAGATAGAGACCATGGCACTAATTTCTCAGGTTATAGCAGGACTTCATCATCTTAACCTCAAAGGCATGTTAGACCAGCCATCTTTTTTTCAAAAATTCTATTTTCATTGATTGTTTGGGAATGCCACACCAAGCACCTCAACCACACCTACTTCCCAGTCCTCCCAGGTCTGCCCCTTACCCTTGTGACCTCAGCCCCCTAAAAATGTAGAAGAAAAGATATAAACAACTACAATTCTGCTGCTCATATACTCACTAGAGTATGGTCAAACTCCCAATGGCCAGCACCTTAAAGAAAACTGAGTCCTTCCCCACCTGCAACCCTGCCAGAACCCATCAGCTGTGGAGAGATACACTTCAGCATTCTCATCACAGTTATTAAGAGTTCTTTTTCATGGTTTTCTGTTAAGTTGTTAACTTTTGCGGGATGGGGCTAAGAGTTGTCAGAAAATACTTCTATGTCCCTCTTTCTCAATTGTGAGTTCACTGTTATTGATACCATTGTAAAAATGTCTTCCTTGACATTCACAGTCAGCAGGAACATAGATTATGACCTTCCACGTGGTTTCTGGTGACAGCACGGGCCATGGACATTCACATGATCTCTGATGTCAGTACATGCCATGGACTTGAAGATGGTCTCTGGTGGCAGTACATACCACAAACATCAACATGGCCCTCCATCACAACATGAGCCATGGACAGCCCTGAGTCCACACAGGACACGGTGGTTGTTTAAATAGGTATGGTCCCCATAAACTCACACATTTGAATGTTTTGCCCATAGAGAATAGCACTATTAGGAGGTGTGGCCTTTTAGGGCAAATTTGGCCTTATTGGAGAAAGTGTGTCTCTGTGAATGTGAGCTTTGTAAGTCTTAGAATCTCAAGTCTAGTCAGTGGGACAGACTCCTTTTGCTGCCTTAGGATCAAGATGTATAAATCTCAGCTCCTCCCCAGTGCCATGTCTGCTTGCATGCCACCATGTCACACCCTGATAATAATGGACTAAACATCTGAATTCCAAGCCAGCCCCAATTGAATACTTTTCTTTATCAGAGTTTCAATGGTCATGGTGTCTTGTCACAGCAACAGAAACCCTAACTAAGACAAGACACTGACATCAATATGGCTGTGGTGGCAGCCCAGGCCATAGATATCAGCATAGCTTCTGGCAGCAGCATAGACCATGGACATCCACATGGCCTTTGGTAATAACACAGTCCACAGATATCGAAATGGCTTCAGGCAGCAGCATAGACCACCAACATTTGCATGGTAACAGAGGCCACATATATCAACACAGGCCCTGGCCAGATATCTACCATAGACACAGACATGGCTTTCAGTGGCAACACAATCATGGACATCAACACGGCCTCTGGTGGTAACCTGGACCACCAACAATAATATGGCCTCCTACAGTAACTCAGACTATGGTCATCCATCTGGTCTCTGAAGACAGCTCCAGCCTCAGACATCCATATGGCTTCCAGTGACAGCCCAGACCATGTTTATTCACATGAACCTCCAGCTTTAACACAGCCTGGTACAGTGAACCACTCATACCAACATGGCCTCCTGGGTTAGCACAGACCACAGAGGTCTTTGAGGAGGTCCACTAAGGAAAATGAGCAGTTCTTCACCTCAGGCTTCCCATTTTGCTCAGAACCAGGGCGATTTCACAGCTTGGCATTGTATTTCAGGGCTGAATCTGTGCAAGTTCTGTGCTGCTGCACAGCACCATATGGGCCCTACTCAGCATCGATATATTCCCCCTTCCACCGCAGCCTTCTCTCACACCTATCACTGCTAGGTCTGCCTCTGTCCACTGTGTACTCCCCACTCCATTCTTCCATCTTTTCCCACCTCTGTATAACATATTTGCTTGTCATGATGGCACTGGAAACTGCAGTGTATCAGACAGAATATACACATACATATATATATATAATAGCTTTACATGTAAATATTCATTGCAACGAGTCATTGTTCTAGATTACAGTTTCTGGATTCTGAACCACCATAAACACTGGACCATTGCTTAGATTTGTCTCAGAATTCTTGCTGTTGCCCAGCATCCAGATAATATTATGGTTTAGGCAGAGTGTCTGGGGACAGGTTCTGGTGAGCTCTTGACTGCTACACACCTTCCTGCTTTTGATGTCTGCTGTTCTGAGGATCCCTGGGCTTGACTTTCATGCTTGTAGCCTGGAGGCAGGGTCACTGCCCTGCACTCTCTATCTCCCAACAGGGCAAGCATAAGCTGCAACAGCCATAATGGCTCCATGCTGAGGGCCAGCTGAATGGCCTAGAACTAGCCCTATTCAGTAATGACATCTATTTCTGCAGGACCAGCTCCTCTATGCACTCCAGTAGGTCATAGATGGGAGTATATGTTGAAGTGAACTGGGTCCAGATGGCAGCCAAGTTGGCCAGCCTGGGCCTTCCAGCCCAGTGTCTCCAGACAATATATGTGAAGAAATTCTTTGGTATAGGAAACTAACTTCTTTGTGTTTCATAGTATAGCCCCATTCTCTCTATAAACATGCATCTAAAAATTCCTTACCATCATGACAACTATAACTGTCTCTAAAACGAAATGAACTCAGGGGGGAAAGTACCCAAATGAGATCAATGGATGTGTTAGGTGGCTAATCAGTTATTACCTGTAATCCCAGTGTTTGGGGGGCTAAGAGAGGGGAATCAATGAAGGTTTGGTGCCAGCCTTGGATGTATATAGTAAGCTCTAGAATGTTCTATGCTATAGTGTGAGATCCTATTTCAATGAAATGGGGGTGTGTGTCAATATGACTTTCTTTTCCTCTTATCTAGTTCGTGTTGTTCTACTAAAAGGACTGACTTGCTTGGCCCACAACAACGAAAGGTGATATAAAAGACTGGCATCTGTGTCTTCATTTTGTGTGTGTCTGTCTGTCTCTTTTGCAAAACAGCAGAGATAAGTCATTGCCCTAAGCTTGCTGTCACCTTTAGTTCTAGGAAATAGACTCAAGAGAGCAAACTCCCCTAAACAAAGATACTTATTTTGATAATGAGGCCACAACTGGAGCAGAAACAATCATCTTTCAGAAATAAGATTGATTGATCTCATAGAATTAGGGTGGCAAGGTCTTTCAGGTCATATTCAAAACCAGTACAGTGACAGTGGTCAACTAAGCCACATCTGTACCAGTACTGCTGAGACATCTGTCTTGTCCTTTGTCTAAGTCAGAACTTTATGTCAGTACTCCAAAGGCCAGCATGCAAATTAGTAGTTCTCTCTATCTGTCCTCTTCCACATAAAGCAACATTCAATCAATCTCTCCCTTCTTTCAACATCACTCAACTCTTTAGTTGACACATTGAGATGAGTAGCTGGGCCTCTTCTGCTGGGACTTCAGGAATATAGACTTTTGTTCTAAGAGTTCTGATAATAAAAGTGACTAAACATAGAAAGACATAATTATATAATTATCTGTTAGAATAAAAAGGTGAAATTCTTGACCATATTCACTGTTCTCCCAGGTCAGAATCTCCATGAAACAGTTGGTCTCCTGTCAGAACCTATAAATATTTTCTAACTGAAATTCCAGGAGATAGAAGCATGTATGGTGGGAGTCTATACTTATAAGCCAGCAGAAACATGTGCTGAAACAATTTTAGTTAAGAACTGACAACTAAAATGCACAGAACTAGTAAGAACTGAATTCTGCCACTGAAAAGACCGCTGGAATTTGACAGTAGAAACCAAGTCTGGTTCCAATCATAAAGTCAAATCTCACTGAAAGATCCCTTCTCTTAAAATAGAGTTAATTTGACCAATACCTCAGCAAAATGCTGAATGTGTAGAAAGCTGTCTTGGATGAAAAGTTGGTTTTATGAAGAAGCCAGTGCTGGCGGTAGGAACATGCAGATCTGTGTGGGCCATAGGCTAATTCCACTTGGCTTTCAGCACCTGTCTCTACTTGTGTACTGGCCAGGCCTTCTGATCAGCTCTGATGTGGAAGAATGTAGAAGTTTCCATTCCCATTCTCAAGAAGAAAAGGAGCTGTACGAACTAAAACTTGTTAACTTTTCTTGGGGGGTCAGAGTAAAAACTGGTACTCTGAAAGCTGGAGAGATATAAAAAAAAATCAAATTTACCAGGAGTATAGGCCTCTGGTGACAGTAACTACAAAGAACAATCAAATGATAATTGATGAATTGCTAAAAGCTGCCTCTAGCCTTACTTGAGCATTTAAAACTATTGATAGCCTGACGTTTACAGAGGCCCATATGCATTTATAGGCTTATTTCCAGGAGTTCCACTTAGGTTGTGCCTTCTCCTAAATTACTACATGTTTTGTAAAATGAGGTTTTTAGACTGTCCTTTGTCTCAAGAGACTTCATTTTACAAACAACATTTGAAGCCATTTTAATATATGAATAGCACCATCTGCCTGGCACTACCAGGTTTTAAGTTATTCTTAAAAGTAGAAAAATTATCACCCTATAAATTTATCATAGTAAGCTATGACTGTAGGAGCCCCTGGGCATATTACAATCACATTTGGAAAACCAAGTGTTACAAATTATTGAATGTGAGGAACTGAGAAAATGCTATATTTTCTCAATCTGAACCCTATAAAAAGAACCCTATAAAAAGGACATCTAACACTGTAGTGGTAAAAATCTTATTGACCTGTCATCTGACCATCCAATGTACGTATTAAAGGGCAAACAGGCAGAGAACTTTCAGGGGCTCCAATTTGTTTCCTGCTATTAACATAATGTACTCAAAGTGCTGTATGTTCATCCATTTGGACCTGCTGTCCATCTTGTTGCCTGTCAGGGACCAAGACCCTGGCTTGAGCCTCTAGGCCTCTAGCTAAAGGCTACCATGGGAACTTACTGAGAAACCAACCACTGAGCCAGCACGATGTTCTCCCAGGTAGAATAGACATTCTCCCAAGTAAAATAGATGTTCTCCCATGTAAAATAGATGTTCTGGTTTGCTTCACAGTAACAGAGAGGTAGCTCTAAAGAATAGAATAACAAGAACATCCTATGGTCAGGTTACCTAGCAACCCTCCCCTGAAACAATACCAACACATTTTTACCTTGCCAATATCCCGCTTCCCCTGGCCAGCTTCCTGCAGGTGTTTGAAGACTGCCCTCTCCCCATATTCTGCTTTAGGACTATATAAGCATGTATGAAATTGGAATAAAATTGCAGCTCGAACAGGCTCCAATTTGTCCTGCTGCCTTCTTCGTGTCTCCCTTCCCTTCATTCTCTCTCGTAGGTGGTCTCCCCTGTTGAAGTCCTGCAGGTCGGGGCAGTTGCCATTTGCTCACCTAGAACCAAATTTGACCTTCAACTCCACAATATCCACAGGCTTGCACACTGACTAAAGTTTGATGCCCTGGTCATACCTGTGATCTGACAATGTTCCGTTCATGAGCCAAAGAGCCAAAGAACATCTATCAAAAATCCAATGCAAATTCAACCTTCTCTCCAAGGTGCTGGTCAGAGTTGTTTAAAAGTCTCCCTAAATCCCACTCCCCCTAGAGAAACACCTGACTCATTCTTGATGCTGGGGGGAGAAAACTGGATTTGCCAGGAGTGGAGGCTGAACTAAGCAATATTGGGACAGTGGGACCTTGGGACCTTGGGATCGCCTGCCCATGGGGGGATGGGGAGATGTGGAGAAAAAAAAATGACCTGATGTGGTGGGAGGGGGAAGGGACCTTGAATAAGGATAAACAAGGATAGAAAATGTGACTTCTTTATTCATAATAAAAAAATAAAAAATAAAAATAAAAATAAAGTCTCCCTAAACATTGAGATATTGCTATTGTCCTTGGTTTCTCCCAAAAGATGGAAGGTAAGTCCCTATTGATGAAGACACCATGTACTTCAGACGTAGGCCCAGAGACCCCCTGAGTCAAAAGTGATTTGAAAGTTTCTTCCAGCGGGATTTGTTTTCATGATACCAGAAGGTGCCATCTAAGCTTCCAAAGGATGGAACTAACCAGCAGTCCTACTCTGCTATGGTGCCTGGGATACACAACAATGACATGTATGGTACAATTACTCTAGAGGAGCAGCAGTGGCACCTTGGTGGTAACCAATAGCTCTCTAACTAAACTGAAGACCCCCTCAAAAAGAAGAAAATTGTGCTTGGTACTGGAAACCTAGTAAACTCCCCAGAGCTAGCAAAGTCATGGATCTTGATGGAGAACTTACAACCACCACTTTGCTAAAGCAGCATAATCCATAACTACATTCTAAATATTTGTCCTTATACCCACAGATAAATGTCGTCCTCACTTCTCATTAAGAAAACTTCTTTTTTTTCAGCAGATGAATACTAATACAGAAAACCACAACAATTCAAACTGCAGACTTATGGACCCCACACCCAAAGAATACAACTGTAAAACTCCCTACCTAAGACTCAGGGGACATTGAAGAAGAGGGCTGGAAAGATAGTAAGAGCCAGAGGATCAGAGAGTTTGCTGATTGTATTTTATAGTGATGACAGAAGCTACATCCGTAAAATTTCATGAACGTGACTGCCTAATGTGAGTTGAACAAGGACAATAATAATGGGCATGCTAATGTGGACCCATTGGGAGAGGAAAGCCCAGGAGGTCTTAGCCTTGCTAAGAACTACAGGCAACTAAGAAATGCTAGGAGAAGTAGAAATATTCTTTTTCAGAAAAGAGCACATTGCTTTGTTATCCAATACTAAATGGTTAGCTCTGAAAACATAAATGTAAGTAACATTATATAGACTAATCAGGTTGCCATCTATATACACATATATGTATGGTATATAACAATATAAAAAAGGGGCCACGACTTGAAAAAGAGCAAGGAGAGGTATATGAGGTTTGGAGGGAGGAGTGATACAATAATAATCTCAAAAAATGAAAAGAAGCAATTAAAATTAAAAGGAGATACATGATAGCACACCATCATGTCTTGTTTCCAACATGAAGATATCATGGACATCCGTACCCTCAATAGCACAGAGAGTAATAATTTGCCTGAAGTATATTTTGTTTGTGTTGAATTATTTTCATGATAGTTCCAGTCAATTATGAGGGTTATGAACTTTCTAAATCTTGGCACACTAAATCTTGCATCAATGTACCTTTATATTTGAGTGAGAGTTTAATGGGGCATAGCAATCCAAGTTCAAAATCATGTCCTCCCATATATTTAAATTTATTTTTCTACTAATTTCCAACTACAACGTTCCATTGTGTTGCAGTCATTAAAAGGGGCACTCACTTCTGGAAAGTTTTCTTTTGGCAATTGTTGAATTTTAGCTGCTGAAAAAAATTAGGATTTTTAAAACTCTTGATTAATTGAAATTTTGTTATATGGATAAAAAGGTATTTGGGGAAATGATATGTACCAACTTTAAGACAAACATTAACTCGGGAGAATATAGAAACAAGATAGGCAAGATAGGAGATGAATTTACTATGTGCAGCATCATTGCTATTACAAATAATGCTGCTATGAACATAGTTGAGCTAATACCTTTGGAGTGTGAATGTGCCTCTTTAGGGTATACACCCAGAAGTGGTATTGCTGGGTCATTGGGGAGATTGATTCTCAATTTTCTGAGAAACCTCCATATTGTATTCCAAGGTGGCTGAACAAGCTTACACTCCCACCAACAATGGAGGAGTGTTCCCCTTGCTCCGCATCCTCTCCAGCATAGGCTGTCATCTGTGCCTTTTATCTTAGCCAATCTAACAGGTGTTAGGTGGTATCTCAAAGTTGTTTTGATTTGCATTTCTCTGATGGCTAAAGATGAAGAGCACTTTTTCAGGTGCCTTTCAGCCAT
>PVIH01029602.1:0-13387 GCA_004025045.1 Sigmodon hispidus
GAACACAAAGGTATATATAAACTGTTATCTGAATTAGCACACTACACAGAGTATAGTGAGCTGTTTACGTAGCTGGTCACAGTGTGTTCTAGATAAATAAGTGTTTATAGAGTGCAGAAAGATAGCAGGGCCACCTATAAGAGCCAAAGACAAGTGGTATTTAAATGCATGTACCTGCTGATCTAGAAAAGATCTTTGTCTGGGATAGAAGACAGTGTGAGGAACAATTGAAGTGTAAATAAAATGCAAAACTAGCAGTGTCTGGTATTAGTGTCAAGGATAACCATGGAAAAGCATATTCTTGCTGATCCAGAAATGGTTATTACCTGGGATAAAAGGTCAGGCTAGAAAACATTGAACTATGTTTTTATGTACAAGGCAACCCCATGGGAGGTGATCTTGTCACACAGGTTTATAACCATTTAGCCTTGTGAGTCAACTTGCCTGTAAGTAGTATAGGGTCTGTCCTCTTGCTGGCTTCAAAGTTGGCTTTAGAGAGCAAGTGGGACCAGAGGTTTGTGGAGTGTACTGTTAGTGCATTGCCCAAAAGTGGAGCAAAGAACATGACTATTCTTTGAAACTACAAGTTGAGTAAGTTCTGCTGTCTGCAGATGGGATGAAGCAAATAATGAGGTGCAAGTAACAGTGTGGCATGTCCTACAAATATCAGGGAAAGTCAGGATGTCTTCTGTAAGCTCCTACATGGTCACTGAAACTCTCTGGTATTTTTAATTGACAGTTCAAGAAAGATTTACAGAATGAGAAAGAGACAACCTAAACATAAGAACGTACATCACTTACAAATAAGCACACACTATTCAAGCACGAAGACATATAAACACAAATAGAAATAAGTATGAACATAAACATACACACTAACATAAGAACACAAATAGACACACCACCACAAAAACCACACTTATGTATATTTCTGTGAGAGAAATGTATGCACAATGTCTATTTGATAATGAGTCCTAATACATGCTAGCCTTCATCAAAAGTGTTCTTAATTATGACCAAAGGACAAGGTTTTCTCTACCACGTGGTTTGATGAACAACTTTGTACACTTGCATAGCAATGTGCTTTGACTTGATGTGTCACTCTAGATCTCACTAGTACATCTGAATTGCTTTCACCTACAGTCAGTGTCATTGTACTGTTATGTGTGATTGCTTTTGAAACTTTCAAGTACTAACCCTAACCCTAACATTAAACACACACAAGTACAGAAGTACACAAAAATACACACAGAGAGAAACAATAGCAATACTTTAAGAACACTTACAATATTTTTTGAATAAATTTACCTAGAAGTGGGTTTTTTTGTATTTGTCATTTTTTTTTATAAATCTATAGTTTTATTAAGACAAAAACTGACAATGTGGTCTGAAGTTTACATTTTAAGAGAATTTTCACATACATCTAACACCTGCTTTAAGGTCTTACAATGTAGTTCTAGACAGTACTAAAAATTGACGGATCTCATGATTCAAGACAGTATTTTGGAGTTGAGTTAATCTGAAGATTTTGTATCCTCAAGTGAATCATGAAAGTTATGAAAGTTAATCTCTTGAGCAGGGCTTCTGAAGTCATTCAACTGTTGAATAGACTCAATGGGATTTGTGCTGTCAGTAACTGAACCTGCCATAAGCAGTTTAAGGGTCTGAAAACAAACAAACAAACAAACAAAAAACATAAAAGAGGCTCCAAGAGTTTCCACACTAAGAGCCTAGGCCCTCCTGCAATACTTGACTCAGTGGCTTGGATGGACAAACTGATATTTATAACTTAGTAGTTGGAAAAAGGTCTTTTTCTCCAATCTCAGGAATTAGCACCTTTGTAAAGGCAGAATGTTCTGCCTGTGACTACTGTGCAATAAAACTTTCCTCCTCAGTCAGTTTCCATCTTCAGATGGCAGCTTTGGTAACTCAGGAACTGGCTTTGACCTTTGTGGTCCACAATGAGCTCAGGTAGGGAGCACCTTGGCTATAGGTTTCAGCATTCACAGATTTTTTTTAACAGTCTCTCAATCCTCATTATTGGTGAAAATGTAACTTTTTGAAAAGGCAAAGTATTGACATAGAACCAACTGATTAGTTAGCTGTTCTTTCTACTGTTTCACCATTTCCCCAATCAGGTCCCAAATTTTAACCAAAATGATTCCACCCATCTCCCTTCCTCCCTGCCCCAACCCTCCCACCCCCAATGAATATACCAGTAATAGCTAAAAACTACACACATGCTAGGCTGTAAAAATGCAGTTAACACTATTGGGAAGAAGGCTGTGGGTTGTGGAGATGCTCTTTGAAGATGAGCAGTATCTTTGCTTACCCACACCCCAGTTCTGCAGGTTTTGTTCTTCATGGAAGACCCTCTGCTTTCTTAGCAAAGCGCAGAATGGGTTACCTTGAAACACCCTTTCCCCTCCACTGGGATGGGTGTGCAAACTATACAGCTTGAAATGATTTAAAGCACTTGGGCTGCTGCAGGACACAGAAACTATACTGGCTCTTCAAAGGACATCTTCTCAAGCTACCTCTATGGTGTCAAGACATGTAGAGCTCCTTCCCTCCGCACTTGAAACCCACAGTCAAAGTTGACAGGGGCTGGTACTCAAGAGGGTTAATTCTTTTTGTCTTTTTTGTCATCATCCTCCGAGGGGTAGGAATGCCACTTTAGCCTTTCCTCATAGAAAGATATGACAAGCTGTGGGCACTTGACATTGGCTTCTTTGGCAGGGACATGGTCAGTCTCAACAGAGTTTTTCCATTTCATCAAGAACATGAGGTCTCCACTGGAATCAGTAGCTCCAATGATCCGCTCAGGCTCCAAAACCCAGGCAAAGTCTCGTGGCTTTTCTGACTCTTCTTTCTTCTTCTTTGGTTTGCTCTCCTCTCTCTTATCATCAGAATCAGAATCAGCTTTACACTTGCCTCCCTATGATTTATCTGTCTCATGAGCTGTTTTCTGTGACTGTAGAAACTCAGCAATGAGGTCAGAGCAATCCAGGTTCTCTTCTGGCTCCCATGCATTGTTCTCATATGAGAAACCCTTCTATTTTAGAAGATATTCCACTTTGCCCTTGACAACTCACCGATCCAGAACTTTTTCCACTACATATTATTCTTCCTCTTCTTCTAGCACCTTTTCCACTTTCTTCTTGTTCTGTGTTTTTTTTCCCATAACACCCACCAGCTTTCTTGTATAAAGGGTGACACTGCTCGTAGCAGTGCCAGAGAGTCAGAGAGGAATCGGTGCTGCGATACCAGCGCGTCCCGTCGGGCGATCCAAGGGAGTAGTTTCCAGAGAAGCATAAAGCAGTGTGGGCACAATCTAAGCCAAGCTGAACCCGTGTACTGCAGGTGCCACCAACGGCCCTCCCCTCCGCCTAACAAAAGAGCCTCTCACTCTGCCGGGCCCGCCGCCTGCACCACGTATTTGTCATTTTTTAATGTATATGATGTAATAGCATTTTCTTAGCAGTTCTGACTTCATAAAACTAGTCTTTTTCTGCTGGCCATAAACTAAGTATTTGCAAAGTATGATACTTGTTAGAATTTACCCAATTGGAGAAAAGCATGTGTAACAGACTTTGCATTGACTGTTACTTTCTTAAAAATAATTATTTTGATAGGGTTATTCAAGGTTTTGGGCTCTAAATTCTTGAGATCTTTATATACCTTAGAGATCAGTCCTCTATGTTCAGATCTAAAAAGGGAATTCTCAGCAGAGGAACTACGAATGGCTGAAAGGCACTTGAAAAAGTGCTCTTCATCTTTAGCCATCAGAGAAATGCAAATCAAAACAACTTTGAGATACCACCTAACACCTGTTAGACTGGCTAAGATAAAAGGCACAGATGACAGCCTATGCTGCAGAGGATGCTGAGCAAAGGGAACACTCCTCCATTGTTGGTGGGATTGTAAGCTAGTTCAGCCACTTTGGAATACAATATGGAGGTTTCTCAGAAAATTGAGAATCAATCTCCCCAAGGACCCAGCAATACCACTTCTGGGTATATACCCTAAAGAGGCACATGCACACTCCAAAGGTATTAGCTCAACTATGTTCACAGCAGCATTATTTGTAATAGCAAGAACCTGGAAACAACCTAGATGTCCCTCACGTGAAGAATGGATTAACAAACTGTGGTACATCTACACAATGGAATACTACACAGCAGTAAGAAAAAATGATATCCTAAAATTCACAGGCAAATGGAGGGATTTGGAAAATATCCTCCTGAGCGAAGTCTCACAAACTCAGAGAGATAAGCAGGGGATGTACTCACTTACTAGTGGTCTCTAAACAAACAAACAAGAAAAAAAGCCAAACATGCCCAAGAGGCAAACCACAACCACCGAACAGCTTGGGATCAGAAACACCCTGGACTGACCCTTCAAACCCCAGTCCAAGTATAGGAACACCTGACTCACTCTTGAGGGAGGGGAGAAAGAACTGGATTTGGCCAGAAGTGGAGACTGATCTAAGCTTTATTGGGTCAGTGGGACCATAGGACTGTCTGCTCCCTGCCCAGGGAGGGGATGGGGAGTTTCGGAGAAGAAAAATGACCAGATGTGTTGGGAGGGGGAAGAGACCTTGAATAAGGATATACAGGGATGGAAAAAAAATTTAGAGGGAAAGATTAACACAAAGAAAATATATGTGTAGCAATCTTATTTGTATTTCCACCATTGATAAGCCATGCTTATGATTCTTATCCTCTGTATAGTTATTGTTGACTCTTCCACATTTTAAATTATTTTTACTGTTTTTTTTTTCTTGATAAACCCAAAATAAAGAAGGAAAAAAAATTATTATTTTGAAACTCTTATCTGTGCCATATAAGTCTGGAACTGTAAACGATGGAAACAGATGCAGAAATCTAGAACTATGTACCATGCTGAGCTCCTGTTGTCTATGTTCTGAAGAGGGACAAAAATATGTAAAGCATTGTTACACTCATAATGTGAAAATCTAAAGAAACAAGTGACCTTAGTGGGATTTACTTCAGGATAATTGGCCTGACAGATGTGGAATGTGAATGAGACTAAACTAAATCCTCTTAAAGTGGGTGACAGTTGTTTAGTGGCTTGTATAGATTATGGTTACCCTAGCAGTGGTAAAAGCATATATTCTTAGTGCATAAGTTGAATTTTTGGTGTCCATTCTCAATGGAAGAAGACTTTGCTCAGACACAATCTTGTAGCAAATGAGCTTGTCCTACCTCAATTCAATATGGCAGTCTTTTTTGAGTCCATATGGTAGGCCTTGCTCTTACGGGAGTTAAGGAGATGGGGTTGGGATGCAGTAAGAGGGAATGGTAGTAAGGATAGTGGAGGAAACTGGTTGGTACGGTAAAAGGGAAAAAATTGTTAGTTGAGTTTTTTAAAAAGAGGCTTGATGGTAAGAAACACTGAAATTTCTAAAAATTATTAAGACTTAACTAGTAAAGAACTTTAACATACATTTTGTTCTGATTTTGTTTGCAGTTTTTGACACATTTTTTCCTCTTTAGTAAATTTTCATGGAATTTACCTTTTTACCAGGCTTCTTTTGAACACAAAGACAGATCTTTCTGCCTCTGACAATCAAGTGCTTGAAAGAGAGACTTAAACCACTATGCCTGGGCTTTGTTTCATGAATCTTTCAAAGAATCTGAGTATGTAACTTTTGTGGGTCTGGCATTGCTGAGTATAACAGCCTGGCTTCTAGCTCAGAGGTCGGGTTGCCCTGATTCCAGAGTACTGAGATTAAATTGTATGCTGTCATGTTCAGATGAACTCTTTTTTATATGATGAGCAAATGCAAATGTTGATTCCAATATCTTAAAGTAGAATAACATATATGGACTAAAAAATTTGCACCACATTTTTATACTTTGTGACCTGGTCTTTACTAGGCTTAGTTAGCTTTAAATTCCATATTCACCTGTATATGGCCTTATCTTGAAACTCTCAGTCCCATACAAGCCATTATCCAGCTTTTGACATAAGCATATAAAATATGAAAATCTTGGATTTTTTTCATACTGCATATAGATGCTTTTCTTTCAGAGTTTATGAATAATTTGGATTTTTAATACCGGTCTGTGTAATTCATGTTAGGATTTATCCTCTCTGCCCCATATTAATACAAAATGATTTTAAATCATTACTGTTTCTCAACTTTTTTTGGAAGAGTTCATTTGGCTTTAGAATGATTATTTGCATGTATTAAATTTCCTATTAATCAAGGCAATTTTATTGTTTTGCTCTACTACTGAGCAGCTCCAATTTTAAATACTTGTTTGAGACTTAAAAATACTTGTTAGTATGATTTTAGTAAATAGATCAGTCAGTTCACTTAATAAATCTGTTGTATTAGATTTCAATCTATTTATTGTTTTCTCAAAGGAGGAAAATTGTACTGTTAGATGGCTTTGCTTGTTAGATTTTAAGGCTTTTTTTATTTATAATTCATCTTTCAATAACACTCAAACTTTTCTTGTGGATAATATTAAGATTGTATGTAAGAAAGTGTCCTTTCTTAGTTACAAAGTCAAAAATGTTTTAGCATTATATATTTGCTGTTTGTCAATTATTAATTAATAAATTAATGGATATATGTGAAGTAATTTTGCCAAGTAATTTTGCTAAATTTCATCAACTTAGATCATGCTATCTTGCAAATGGGGCATTCCTGCTTACTTCCAAAAGCTCAGATTACTTGTGTGTATATATTTCAATTATTTTCAGGTGTTTTTTGTACTCTTACCTCTGTGTTTAAGGACCAAAACATTATCCAACTACTTCTGAGTCATAATTTTTCTAGAATATTTAATAATGAAAGATAGTAGCTTTTATTTTAGATTTTTTAATTTGACTTTGCCTATGCAAATATTTGAATACCACTTACATTTTTTTTCCTGTGGAGGGCAGAAGTGGATGTCAGATTCTCTGCAACTAGAAACAAATGTGGTTGTAAGTTTGTATGCAGATGCTGAAAATTAAATGTAGGTCCCCTGGAAAAGTAATCAGTGCTCTTATTTGCTGTGACTTTGCTACATTTCCACAGCTTTTCCACATCATAGGAAATCTGTTTAATATTTTCCCTGTTTGACATAATTGCTGTTGTTTGCTTAATTTTTTATGACAGAATTTTAGGTAGCTTCTACTGACCTTGACCTCATTTGACTCCTTGAACTTTTGATTTCTATTCTACTTTGAAGTATTTGAGGTATTACAAGAATGCACTACTACCACTGCTGTTACATGTGTTGTGGGTAACATTATTGCAGGTTAATCACTCCACCAATTAGCTAGGCTTAGAAAAAATTGTTGGGAAAAGATTTTACAGTCAAATGGTACTAAGTAACAAGTGGGGGTTGCAAAAGTAATATCTAACAAAGTAGACTTTAATCTAAGAGCAATTAAAAGGGACCAAGATGGTCATTACATATTCATCACAAGAAAAATTGGTCAAGAGGATATTTCAGTCTTTAATATTTATGCCCCTAATATAAAGGCACCAACTTATATAAAAGGAACTCTGCTGAAGCTCAAATCCCAAATTAAACCTTACACCCTAATAATGGGAGACTTCAATGTCCCACTATCAACCCTGGAATGATCAACCGAACAGAAACTCAGCAGAGAAATAAGGAGTCTAAAAGAGGTTATGATGCAAAAGGATTTAATAGATATCTACAGAAGCTTCCACCCCAACGCAAGTGAATATACATACTTCTCAGCTCCCTGTAGCGGGAAATCAGGAACTATGTTTGTGAACGATCGCGTCATAGGACTGGAGATGAGCGGGGTGTGGTTAACTGAAAAGGATTCTGGAAGTAGACCTTCGAGGGAAAGGAGCAGGACAGGAAGTCATCATTTTCTCAAGAGAGTTCCCTGACTGGTTGTACAGTTCGCCGCAGCTGCCTGGGAGTTTGGACCTACGGCATGGGGATGAAGAATCTTCCTTAGAAAGGCTCCAGTGCACTGAAACCTCACCCTGTCATCTTCTCTTAAAACCGGCTCTGTTTTGTAAGCGATTTTCACCAAATAAACCCCGTTTAAAACATATCTCAGGGTGGGTTTCTGCCACGATAATTGGCGCCTGAATGCGGGGCCAATTCTACAAACCCGCCGGGTTCCTCACTCACCCATGGAGCCGGTCTGAACTTGGTTACCAGCTGCGCACAAGCCTCCTGTATGCAACCAGGAACGAATCTACCCACGGCAGACCTCCTGAGAGACGGATTGACCCGTTCTAGTGGAGCACGCCTGGTAGGATTTGTTGAAAGATCTGAGAAAGACCCTCCCAGCCAAATTGCCACCTTGTTTTCCACACCATTGCTGCCGCTGCTGATCACGACTGCGACATCTGCTGGCCGTAAGTTCTCATTACATCTGAGTATATTTTTTTCTTCCTTTTCTTTTCTACATATTTTTTTTTCCTTTCTACAATGTCTTACCAGATAAATGTTTAGAATTTTTCTCACTTTGTCACAATGGTGATAGAGGATTATTTCCAGGATTACGCATTTGGAGGTTATCTCCACCCAGGAGTCCTTTTGCTTTTTTGTGTGATAATGTACTTCATACTTATATATTTTAAGGCATCTCAACATAGACAGTATGAGGCTAAGATGTCTGGCATGGATGAACGTATTAAGACACTCCAGAAACTCATTGTTTCCATAGAAGAGAGGTCTACTTTGATCACAGAGGAATTTAGAGCTCATATTGCTGAAAATTTTAGGAAATTGGATGAAAAATTAAAAAAAAATGAATGAAAAATTTAGGATAATGACTGAAAACTCTAGGAAATTTGAACAGAAGAGAGTAGAATGGATAGACTTTGAACTTCATAGAAAAGAAAGTGGGAAAAACACTTCTTTGAATTGGCATAGGTGACCACTTCCTAAATATAACACCAGTGGCAAAGACACTAAGATCAACAATCAATAAGTGGGATCTCCTGAAGCCAGGAATCTTTGTAAAGCCAAGGACACTGTCTATAGGACAAAACCAGAGTCCACTACAGAATGGGAAAAGATTTTCACCAACCCTACCAGTGATAGAGGACTGACCTCAAATATATATAAAGAGCTCAAGAATCTAGAGCCCAAAACCTTGAATAACCCAATTTAAAAAACTGGGGCTCAGATGTAAAAAGGGAATTCTCAGCAGAGGAATTACGAATTGCTGAAATGCACCTGAAAAGGTGCTCATCATCTTTAGCCATCAGAGAAATGCAAATCAAAACAACTTTGAGATATCACCTAACACCTGTTGGATTGGCTAACATAAAAGGCACAGATGACAGCCTATGTTAGATAGGATGTAGATCAAGAGGAACACTACTCCATTGTTGGTGTGATTGTAAGCTTGTTCAGCCACTTTGGATTCAATATGGCAGTTTCTCAGAAAATTGAGAATCAATCTTCCCAAAGACACAGCAATGCCACTTCTGGGTATATACCCTAAAGAGGCACATTCACACTACAAAGGTATTAGCTCAACTATATTCATAGCAGCATTATTTGTAATATCAAGAACCGGGAATCAACCTAGATGTCCCTCACCTGAAGAATGGATTAACAAACTGTGGTACATCTACACAATGGAATACTACCCAGCAGTAAGAAAAAATGATATCCTAAAATTCACAGGCAAATGGATGGATTTGGAGAATATCCTCCTGAGCGAAGTATCACAAACTCAGAGAAATAGGCATTTTGTTTTTAGAGTCATGGAATTAAGTGTGTTGGTTTTTTGTTTTTGGCTTTTTTGTGTTTTGATTAAAGGTGTGTGTGATTGACTTTGAGGGAGTGGGGACAAAAATGGATTTGCCAGGAGTGGAGACTGAACTAAACATTATTGGATCAGTGGGACCATGGGACTGCCTGCAGCCAGCCCAGGGAGGAGACGGGGAGTTGTGGAGAAGAAAAAATGACCTGATGTGGCACAGGGGAAAGGGACCTTACATGGGGATATACAGGGATAGGAAAAAAATCCAGAGGGAAAGCTGAACACAAAGTAATTTTATGTGTAGCAAATTATGTGCATTAAAACCCTTGAAAATTCATGCTAATGATTTTTATTTTCTTTATACTTATTGTTAATGTATCATCATTTTATATTAAATTTACTATTTTCCTTGATAAATACAAAATAAAAAATTATTATTTATTATATACACAGTGTACAGAAGAGTACCCAAGATGTCATCATACATGGTTGCTGGGATTTGAACTCAGGACCTCTGGAATAACAGTCAGTACTCTTAACCTCTGAGCCATCTTTCCAGCCCCCAGTTACTTGGTTTTTTAAATGAAGACAGACACACAGACACACGGACACACACACACTACTCTAACAAGTGTGTAATGGACCTGAAACCAGAATTTCAGGATGATTTAAAAAGCTATTAATGCAAAGGAGAAGATTCTTTACCTGAGAATATTACAATAGGATGCGAGTAAGATGGAATGTTTCACTTGTAAGTTAGGGAATTAAATCCATGGAATATCAGCTCAAAGATGATTAATGACCAGGAAATGTCTGAAGGGATGCTGTGTGAACAAGAAATTTATCTATTCACAAAGTGTTCTAGAAAACTGGCATAAGTATTAAGTTCAAGATGCAATTTAGGTTTTCAAATGGTAAGGATTAAAACAACTTTTTACAATACTAATAATACAGATGAATTTATTCATAATATTTTTAATCATTTATGTTCTGTGAAATATTATTTCCATTTTTTTAATATTCAGTATCTTCTGTACCTGAGTAATTTCTTATTAATGTCCCTTATTAATTAATTATTATTTTTGACACATACAATATGAATAAATATGTAAGAACAACAACAACAAAAAAAACCCAGTGGCGCAGACACTAAGACCAACAATCAATAAGTGGGATCTCCTGAACCTAGGAAGCTTCTGTAAAGCCAAGTACAATGTCAATAGGACAAAATGACAGCTTACAGAATGGGAAAAGATATTCACCAATGCTACAAGTGATAGAGGAGTGATCTCTAAGACATACAAAGAATTCAAGAATATAGAGCCCAAAACATTGAATGACCCAATCAAAAAATGGGATTCAGATCTAAAAAGGGAATTCTCAGCAGAGGAATTAGGAATGGCTGAAACGCACCTGAAAAAGTGCTCATCATCTTTAGCCATCAGAGAAATGCAAATCAAAACAACATTGAGATACCACCTAACACCTGTTAGATTGGCTAAGATAAATGGCACAGATAACAGCCTATGGTGGAGAGAATGTCGAGCAAGGGTAACACTCCTCCATTTTTGGTGGGAGTGTAAGCTTGTTCAGCCACTTTGGAAACCAGTATGGCCGTTTCTCAGAAAATTGAGAATCAATCTCCCCAAGGACCCAGCAATGCCACCTCTGTGTATATACCGTAATGATGCACAGTCATACTCCAAAGGCATTAGCTCAACTATGTTCATAGCAGCATTGTTCGTAATAGCAAGAACCTGGAAACAACCTAGATGTCCCTCAACTGAAGAATAGATTAACAAACTGTGGTACATCTACACAATGGAATACTACTCAGCAGTAAGAAAAAAATGATATCCTAAAATTTGCAGGCAACATTCTCCTGAGCGAGGTATCACAAACTCAGAAAGACAAGCAGGGGATGTACTCACTCATTAGTGGTCTCTAAACAAACAAATAGAAAAAAATCCAAGCATGCCCAAGCTGCAAACCACAACCACTGAACAGCTTGGGGTCAGAAACACCCTGGACTTACTCTTCGGATCCCACTCCACCTAAAGCAACACCTGACTCACTCTTAAGGTAGGGGGTACAAAACTGGATCTTCCAGGAGTAAAGACTGAACTAAGCTATATTGGGTCAGTGAGACCATGGAACTGTCTGCTGCCTGACCAGAGAGGGGATGGGGAGTTGTGGAGAAGAAAAAATGATCTGATATGGCAGGAGTGGTAAGGGACCTTGAATAATGATATACAGTTAAAGAAAGCAGGCCTTCTTTGTTAATAATAATAATAATAATAATAATAATAATAATAATAATAAAAAACAGAAAATGCTTATTGGGTGTACTTATTGAACACACAAAGACATTTTTTCATAAAGAGCTTCACTGTTTTAAAATATAGAATTGTCATGGACCCCTGGGCTCAAAAAACTTTCCTTTGCCTACCTGAAACTGAAGGCATTCAACATAATACCCTGTGCAGAGATTTAAAAAAACAATCTTTGCAATATTTTGAAGCACAAATTTTGATTGTCATGAAAGAATCTCAGGCACAGATATAAAGGGAAGGCTGAAATATTAGAGAGAAGAAACACCATAGTCAAATCTCATCCAGCTATCTGCTAATCACACAATTTACTCAGAAAAGTTTAGGTAACAAGCACCAGTCTGTTGATTTTATTTCCACAACTATAAAGAAAAATTAAAAATCTCAAATAATAGCTATTTAGGATTTGTGTCTTTCAAATACAAATCATTCTGAATAAAGGATTAACCTTTTGCTCTACTTGGTACATTTTAATGAAGAGTAAAAACACATCTGGCATAATATTGGTCAGTGATCTCCAGGAGCCTAAAGTCATTTTGTGATGTCATAGCTATCACACTGCCTACCTTTATAATGTCATTGCTTACTTCATCTCAGTAGGACCACTGAAGTGCCAATGAAAACTGTAGAGTACAAAACCATTTAGATGTGAACTCTACGGGAGGTAATGTAATGTGGGCAGGAAATGGCTGAAGCACATTCAGAAATTCTGAATGTTTCCCCTTGTGATAAGATAATAGATTAAGAGACATCGTCCAGTTATCCTTTGTATGATAATACAGGTCAGAGAGACTCTGAATTAAGAGCTATTATTGAAGAGAGTGCATTTCAAGTTTTGGCGCAGCAGTTTTTGATTAAGAGGCCATCTTTTACCTTCTGTGCTTCAGAGCCAAATGAAGACAGCAACTTTTTGTCTATGTCCTTCCCTAGAAAGCTTTGGGAAATAGTGGGAAGTGACAAATTTAAGTCTATTTGGTGGGAGGAGGATGGGACATCTATAGTGATCAATGAAGAACTCTTCAAAAAAGAAGTATTGGAACGAAATACCCCCTTCAGAATATTTGAAACTAGCAGCATGAAAAGTTTGGTTCGGCAATTGAATAGGTATGGATTTAAGAAAATAAGACAAAGGCTTTTTCCGCATCTAAGGATATGATCATGTGGTTTTGTTCCTTTAGTTCGTTTATATGATGGATAACATTTACAGTTTTTCGTATGTTGAACCAGCCCTGCATTTCTGGGATGAAGCCTACTTGGTCATGGTGGATGATATCTTTTATGCATTGTTGTATACGGTTAGCCAAAATTTTGTTGAGAATTTTCGC
>PVIH01029604.1:0-13383 GCA_004025045.1 Sigmodon hispidus
GGGATTTTTAGTCCAAGAGGATTCTATGATTTTTAGCCCTGGAGTATTCTGGGATTTGAAGCTCTGGAGGATTCTGGGATTTTTAGTCCTTGAGGAATCTGGAATTTGTGGTCCTTTAGAATTTTGGGATTTGTTGCCCTGGAGGATTATGGTATTTGTGGTCCTCAAGGATCCTGGAATGCTTCCATTTGACTGCTGGCATTTGTAAACATGGAGGATTCTGGGATTTGTATCACAGTAAAATTCTGTGAATTGTAGCCCTGGAGGATAATGGGATTTGTCCCCCAAGAGGATTCTGGGATTTGAAACTCTTGAGTATTCAGGGATTTGAAGTCCTGGAAGATGCTGGGATTTATAATTTTGGAGTCGGCGGGAAGTTTTAGTTCTGTAGGTTTCTGGAAATTGTAGTTCTGTAGCATTCTGGGGTTTGTAGTCCTGGAGGATCCTGGGATATGTTGTCCTGCAGAACTCTGGGATTTGTAGTTCTGAAGGATTCTGGGTATTGTAGTTCTGGAACATTCTGAGTTTTGTTGACTTGGAGGATTCTGGGATTTACTGTAATGCCTGTAATACACACACTCACAGTTTGCCATAATGTCTCTAATAGACACCATCGCAATTTATCGTAATGCCTGTAATAGACATTCACGTAGTTAACTGCATTATCTCTAATAGAAGCCCTTTCAATTTTCCCTAATGTATCTAATACATGCCCTGGCACTTTCCCTTAACGTCTCTAAAAGACGCCCTCACCCCTCACCAAAATGCCTTTTATAGGTGTCCTCCCAATTTACTGTAATACCTCTAATAGATGCCCTCACGCTCTACCCTAATATCTCTAACAAATGCCCTCACACTATGTTGTAATGTCTCTAATAGACATCCTCACAATGTAATGTAATGTCACTAATAGAAGTCCTTACAATTTACCGTAATGCCAGAAATAGACACCCTCGTACTGTATTGTAAAAATCTCTAATAGACACCCTTGCACTTTACTATAATATCTCTAATAGATGCCCTCACCAATTACCATAATGTCTCTGAAAGATGCCCTCAAACTTTACCATAATGTCACTAAAAGTCATACTCTCACATTACTGTAATGTCTATTAGGGATGACCTTGCAGTTTTCTGTAATGTCTATAATTGACAGCCTCACAAATTACCATAATGTCTCTAACAGATGCCTTCACACTTTACCATAGTGTCTCTAATTCACTTTCTTATGATTCAAACATACCTGTTTGGTTTTTTTGAGGTTCAGATCATTGGTTCAAATATTTGTTTCAGTACATCTATTCAATTGTCACATACAATTCACTGTGTAGGGATTCAAACAACCTGTTTTCTATTTTTAGGTAAAGATCATTGGTTGAAATATTTTCTTCAGTGCATCCATTCAAATAGCATATAAATATTCACTTTCTGGGTAGTTATTTGGAGTTGTTTATTGGGTTAAGTTTGGTTAGTGTTTTAGGTTTGGTTAGTTGGTTTGGATTGTTTAGTGGGTTAGGGTTATTTAAATAGGGTTGGTTAGTGAATTAGGGTTAGTGGTTTATGGCTGTTTAGTAAGTTAGTGTTTGTCAGTTGGTTAGGGTTTATTAGAGGTTTATGATAGGGTGAAAAATATTGTGGACTGTGTATTGGTTTACAGGGTGAATGATTACTATGAAATGGGTAAACTGGTTAATATGGAATAAATGGTTATTATGGGATGATATGGTAGGTGGTAATGGGATAGAAATAATGTTATGGGATGGGTGGGCAAGTTATCAAGGAATGTCTGGTTATTATAAAATAAGTGGGTAGATAATATTGGATGGTTGCTTACTGGGGATGGCTTATTATGTGATGGCTGTGAAGCATGCTATGAGATGGGTCAGTAAGTTATGTGATGGCTGCTTATCAGCATTGGGTGATTGGTTAACTATGTGATGAGTATGAGGTACATTATGCAATAGCTCAGTGGATAATTATAGGGGAGTCATAATATAAAAACAGTGAGGTTAAGGTGCATGCTGAGGTCTACAGGTCCATGTGTCTCTGCTTGATACCACATGACTCCTGACTCCATGTTCCATATTAACATTTTGTCCCCAAATAATCGAGTCCCTTGGTTACTTTTTTAATGATAGATCTGGAGCTCATGGAAAAACCCTTTTACCATTTTGAAACACTTAGGCACTGGTCACAGGTAACCTGCAGTCATGTGACATTGATAAGAGATGATTAACAGCTATGGGATGATGGTTAGATTCTGCACACACAAGAGTGGATAATTGATTCACTGAGTAACAGATGGACACCTGAAAAACTGACAATTCAATGCACTGAACTATAATCCTGCCCATGTTCTCAACATCCTGCAACAGAGTTGTGACACCAAATGGAGTCTGAGTCACAAGTGAGTGGTGCTATTCAGGAGTGTACAGTATTTATGCAGTGACATCATTGTGATGCTGTGAACCCATCAAAGGGGCATGGAGTATTTGTGCCAACAGTCTTTGGGTTTGAGTGGCTGACTTATGAAATTGGTGAGTGGATATTATTGAATGGGTGAGTCAATACTATGGAATAGGTGGGTATGTTATTATTATTGTTATTGTGTCATGTATAGGCCAGTGAGAGGTGTATTCATTAGCAGTGATTACAGTTGCATCTACTTCCATGTCAAAGAGACTAGAAAAATTTTTACATTCATAAATAGGACAAGTTTGGGAAATTTTTAACATACACCCTGTAACAGATAAGAATGAGAAAAACCAATTCTTGCATTTCCTTTTTCATATAGCTTAATTTCATGTATTTACTTGTGAGAGTACCATCAATTAAGCAAACCTTTGTCCTGTACTGTAACAGATATTTTATTAACTGAATGAAACATTACCTTAATTTCTCCTTTATAACCAGTAACTATGACACCTACAGTAAAATAAAATTACCCACAGAGATATACTACTTCTCCAATGCAAAATTACAATTGTGTTTTTATGCAAATGCCCATAAATGCCTGTACACAGAGCTTAAATTCTCATTTCTGGAGTCAGAAGTACATAAATGAGAATCAAAATCCTGATACCTATGTGTCCTAAACAGAGAACTTGCTGAACAACAAATTCATAAATTGACACATAGCTCTGTATTAAAGCCAGCTAAGGCAGATCCACTTGTCAGTTTTACTAGAGGGGATTTCTTGTACATCCTTTTGATAGACCACAGACTCAGGGTACTATTCTCAGGAAGAGGGGCCCCAAGAACCCAGACTCCAGGCCATTGATGTTAAATAACATTACAGATTTATTTCGTCTGCAGACAGGCTACTTCCCTGCCTCGGGAAGCAAGGGAGTAGCAAGAGAGGGGCAATCTCATATCTCTTTTATAGGCTAAGACCATAAAATCACCATAGCAACTGGGGCAACACATGATTGGTCACTTTAAAGGTCACACTATAATTCCTAAGGTTGCTCACAGTAGTCATGGGGTTGCCTTAAGACCAGCTGGTTAGGGGGATTTTACAACTGGGTGTTGGTCACCATTATTCTGCTTGGAACTTCTGGTATTTTAATCACAGTTTCCACCAGACCATTATGTCCTATCTGAGTTGATTAGGGCTATCTGGGCTGGGCCACTCTGTTTCCTGGGACAGACTTTAGTTCCTTGTTCTCATGGGGGGTGCTGTGCTGAATACCTGAACTGAATGCCTGGGTCAAGCCTTAGAACCCAGGATCCTTCACTTTCTTATTGTCAGTCCCTGTTCTAGTGTTCTTCCTTTTTACATTTAGGGCATATTCCAGAATCTTTTAGTCTTCCCATATTGGGCCATTGTTTAATTGAGCAAGAAGAAATGGGTTCTTCTTGCTCAATGTGGAGTACTTGCATGATCCTTGTGTATACTTACAAAGTCTGGGTATCCTTCTAAGTCTTCGTCTCTAAAAGATACCAACAAAGAACTGGGACAAGGATGGAGAAGATACTTATATAGTGCAGGATTCTCTCCTCCCACACTCTACTTTATCCTCACCTCTAATAACATCTGAGTGAAAAAGTTCCAGACTTCATCCACACCAAAACCACATTGGATTCTCCATCATTCCTCAAGCCACACAGTTTTCTATTTGTGGCTCATAATACAATAAACATCCTAAGGTATTCTGGCTTTGTCAGAGAAAAAAAAAAGGTCTAGCAAGATGTCACTTTACACCAAGTTTATAACCAAATTTCAACCTTGAGAACCCATGTGCAGGAATAAGAAATTTCTACATGTCCTCTGACATTCATATTTGCATCTTGTCATCTGTACACACACATCCATCCATCCAGATAAAGAGGGCCATGAATATTTTTGTGATTTTTTAATCTCAGAAATCTAGAATGCAGGAAGGTGATCTTTGTTTCATCACCAATAATATGTTCCCTTTAGTTAGAAGTGTTTCTGCATCTGGATACCTTTAAAATGAGTAAAATTTGAAAAGGCACAGAAGTTCTTTACTTTTATTGCTCTGTGAGTAAGTTAGTGAAGTGCAAATATGTAGCCACAGTCTGATCTCGGAGAACACAATAACCCCAATCCAGCAAATAGGAACTCTGAACTATATGACAGGGTACACAGTATACCATGCCTCAAATGAATAATTAGGTAAACATTATATATATATATAAAAGAAAAGACTAAAGACCACATCAATAATTGCTACATCAAAGAATACTTCAAGACTTTTTGTGGGGCCATCTTGCCATAGGTATTCCTCCCTTATCCCAATTTCTTTTCTGAACTGAAATAATGTGAGGCACAGAAATTCCTTGTGAGTCATGGTCACTGGGAAATACCTGCGAGGTCTGTGCCTTCTTAACACCTGACAACTAATACCTTCTGTGAAGTGATGCAATAGGGACTCTCAAGATACTGGTCACTGTTTCTCAATGTTCCAGATATGAGCAAGGTGGGAGAAAGTATAGCCTCTTAAGTGGAGCTCAATGTTCTCATACTGTCAAACACACTCTGGAGAGTTGTCACAGGCTTTGCTCAATGATGATCTACTAATCAAATGAGTTGGTAGGCATGTCTGGTACACCAGAATGTTAAGACGGTGGCAGGATGATTGAAATTTATAGAGCTATGTGATAAGAAATGTTTCAGAGAATATGGTGGTGGAGGGTTGCAATGAAGAAAAAACTGTGTAAGTGAAGGACCTGAGTTTATACCCACTGCACATATAATTAACAGTAAAGCTTGGCATAAAACACTTTCAAACGCCAACTGACAAACAGAGTTAGAAAGACCCAAGAGAACATGGTTAATACATATAATTTATCAGAGGATTATAGTTTCAGAGAAAAATTCAGTCTTTAAAATAAGGTGTCAAGTATTAGAGGACATGGCATGGACTGCTACTCCACATTGCACACAATGTTTTCTAAAAATGGATGTGGAGAAAAGCAAAGCACAAAGAAAAAACTCTGGTTCACAAAGGCAGATACACAAAATTTGGAAAGGACATACAGCTTGGGGCCACATCTCATGCTAAACCTTTAGGTTCCATGCCCACCACTATTAAAAAAGGTTTTTCCTGCAAAAACTATTTCACCATTTTGTCATTTAGGATCAGTTAGCCATAGGGCTGCTTAATTATAGGAACAGCAGCATACATACACACACAGAGAAACACTTATTCACACCACAAAACATTCACAGAAGAATATTGAGATAGGAATTAATTTCATACCTTAGACTAAAAGAAAACTCCATATACATATGAGGATGACCTTCAAATTTTAAGATAATGCTACATAGTCTTTTGTATAAAATGCTGTTGTGGAATATTTGTTTAACAAGGCAAGGATAAGCTACATTTGTTCATTTTGTGTTTGTTCAACTATGTAGAGATATGATACATTTTCAGTAACTAAATAAAATTACCCTGGGTTTAGCAGTATGGGGTTAGACACTCGTTTATAAGGGGTAGCTTAGTGTGAATTTTTATATTTGATTAGGTATGAAAGAAAAGAGGTTTTTAACAAGACATCAAATAAGAGACAAAGCTAGCAAGTTGCTAACTTTTGAGCTTGAATATTATTAGGTAGATAGAGATTTATTTACTGATTTATTGATTCATAGTAGGTCTTTAATTGTAAGTGTAGATGCGTGTGTTCCTGCATGTGTTTTACTAACTAACCTTTCTACCTAATACCACTAGATATTCCCCACATCACTCAACGTGGCTTCTCATGTCAGTGTATCTTTAACCTTAAACCCTGCCTCTTGTTGTGATAAATCACCATGACCAAAATCAATCTGGAGAGAAAGGTGTATCTTACATATTATGCTTTGTATTACAGTCCCTCATCAAAGGAGGTCCGGGAAGGAACTCAAGGCAGGAACCTGGAGGCAGGAACTGAAGCAGAATCCATAGAAGAATGCTGTTTACTGGCTTGCTCCTGGCTTGTTCAGCCTACTTCCTCATAACTCAAGACCACCAGTAGCCCAGGGATGACATCACTCACATTGAGCTGGGTCCTCTTATATCAACCAACTAGTTGAGAAAATGCCTGATAGTCTTGCCTACAGAACTATCTTTTTTCATTATTATTACGAACAAAGAAGTCACACTTTCTAACCTTGTATATCCTTATTCAAGGTCCCTTCCCCCTCCCACCACATCAGGTCAGTCTTTCTTCCCCACAAATCCCCATCTCATCCCTGGGCAGGCAGCAGGCAGTCCCATGGTCCTGCTGCCCCAATATTGCTTAGTTCAGTCTCCACTCCTGGCAGATGCAATTTTCTCCCCCCTCCCTCAAGAGTGAGTTGGGTATTCCTCTAGGGAGAGTAGGTTCCAAGGAGTCAGTCCAGGGTGTTTTGGATCCCAATCTTTTCAGTGGTTGTGGTTTGCAGCTAGGGCATGCTTTGCTTTTTTCTTGTTTGTTTGTTTCTTTAGAGTCCACTAATGATTTATTTTAAGTTACCTTTACAGGCAACAATAGAGCCATTCAATGGGGAAACAGAATTTTTCCCTGACTATTGCATGAGTAGCAAGGCCAACACTGACTTTATGTGCAGTCACTGTTACAAAGGTAAAGCATCATTATGTGTGATCCAGTATGAGTGGGAAAGTCAGATAATCTGTGGGAGGTGGTTGGTCCCTTGAAGGCAAACACATTTCTCTGCTGAGTCATTCTCTGGTCTAATATAAATGCACACACATGATAGAGTTTACATTGTTTATTTGTGTACCTGGTAATTGCTTGGGTATAACCTAACCTTAGTATTGACCTAAATGATATTCATAACACTAAACATTGAAACTAAACCAATACATAATTTTCAAGCTAAAAACTAACCCAAATCATAGCATAATATTAACTCTAACCCTACAACTTACAGTAACCCCTAGTATTATCTTAAAATTAATAGGATTTTAATTCTAAACATGTTTACAAACAATAAGCTTATTCTAATACTAATTTTAACCTGAACATAATATGGAAAACCCTAGACAAATTTAAACCTAACCATAAACAAAATATAACCATAAAACAAGGACTAACCTTCCATGTCATAAAACTTACAATAAAAATATCCTTCAGCTAAATAGTAAAGCAAAACGATAACCTAAACCCTATCCTAACAAAGTCCCTCGGACTAATCCTAATTCTATCATTATCTTCCAAACACAACCCTTACTTTAAGCATTACATTAATTTTAAATGTAAAACTTAATAATAACCCTACTCATAACAACTATAATAAAAACATATCAGTAACCTGAAAATAGAAACATTTGCCTTAACCATAACAATGTTGCCTGAAAAATAAATTTAACCATAACCCAAAAGTACACACAGTCCTAATTCAATGTTATCACTAATCCTAAAACCATATGATACATGTAATATTAACTGCAACAAAACTGACATTACCTGCAAACCTAAATCAAACACTAACTCTCAAGCATCTTAACCCCAAAGCTAACTGTATTTCAAATCCTAATCTTTAACTTCACCTTGAATTCCAACATTAATTTTAGAGCTAAACCAGAACCCTAATCCCAAACTCTAAATGTAACTGTAACCCTAAAAGACATATTACACTAGACTTAGTGCTACCACATATTCCTAACCCTAATATTAACTCCTAACCCTAGTACTTAGCTTATCCCATACAATAAACATAATAATCCTGGAACCTACCCCTAACTATAACTCTTAGGGTAATCAAACCATGACCCAGATTTTGACCCAAAACCACAACTCTAAGCCTAACACTTTCTATAAACCTAACCCAAATGCCAAATCTAAGCAAAACTCTAACCATACCCTGAAGCTATGGTAACCCTAAACCTGACACTGTAACTCTATCTTTAACTTAACCCTAATCCAAAATTTCCCATGAACAATCCCTAGCCTTAAATCAAACTCAAGCCACTAACACTAACATACCAAGATTAATCTCACCTTAAGTCTAATTCTGACATTAACCCATAGCTGGTATTCTAACCTACAATGATTAACTCTAAACTTACCCTAACAGAAAAAGAAGCATATTTTACTTGGACCCTTATCATACCATAAATCCAAACACTAATTTTCATTTAGTCTAATCCTAACACTAACCTCTAATCCTCTGTCCTCACCTTCCAGTAATCATAAAACTAAATGTAAACATAATTATCAATCTCTAACCCTCTATTTCTCTAAACTTAATCCTGAGATAAACATCTAACTCTCTAGTGCTGATCTTACACTCAACACGGACATTAAAAGAGTACTAAATTTTTGTACATAAAAGACAATCGGCTAGCTCAACTTTGTTTTTTTATGTTATACACCCATCTGGAGAATGAGGGCAGGAAGGGATACAAGGACTTAATCATGACCTTTTATATATAACAAACCTTAATATTTGGGCTAATTTGTGCTTTTAAAATCAACTATCTGTCCTTATGAACTGTAAAATTGTGTTCATTGCTTTTTTCTCTTAATGGTCTCTTTAAAACATGTGAATTGAAATTTTTACATGATTTTGCTTCAGCCAAATAATGCACAGCAATAGGTGACAATGTATCATATTAACATTAAAAAAACTTAAGCCAGGTTTGATTTTAAGGAGTTTGACTGTAATGTAAAACTCCTTAGCTGTTTGCTCTGAAGCATATAATGGTATATACTTCTATTCATCAAAGTTAACATTACAATAAATTAAATTGGATAGTTTAATAATCTTCATATTAATGCACAGGTAAGAACACCAATTAGAGAGGGATATTTCCATGAGAAAAACAAATTACCTCATAGACAACAAAAAATTTATTATTCCCATTTTAAACATAGCAAATATATCTCAATGTTTGTTATACTGGGAGCTAAACTCACCTGAGAATTATCTATGAGGGAGTTACCTCTTGGTTGACAAACAACAGGAATTGTAGTTATCATCTGTTGACAACTCCTATGCCCCTTCCCCTACCCCTTGCATGATTGTTGATAAAATGTTTAGTGCTCAAATAAACAAAATAAAAATGTTTGGTAGTATAATTATTTTCATATGCAAAGCAAATTAATTCTGAAAACTTCCTTGGGTTCTTCTATTATTGGGTCATTTTTTTTTTTTACAATTTGTAAAAAAAACAGCAGTTTACTGTAGAAATATTTCTTCTAATCTCATTTGAGCACCAGTGAGACAGTATAGCAGAAAATGTCTGTAGCATTTAATCAAAGAAACCTGACCTAGATTATTATATAAAGGAAAACAAAAGTAGAAATCATAAACTGGAGTTCTTGATTTCACATATCTGTGCTGCCCTATAAAGACAAATCACATTTCACACACCTGAATGTTTGGTAAAAAAATAAATCTTAGTGGCATTACATTGTCTACCCTGTCTGGGTAATTCCCTTAAAGCCAGTACTTAAAGATGAAATGCCAAAAGTTGAAGAAAGAACCATGAAGCATTAAATCATATATTTATATATGGATACATTGTTTAGAATCATACTTTATAATGTTTGTACCAAAAAAATAAAAAAATACTGCTTTAAATCTACATAAAAGATTTAATAATTCTTATAATCCCATGCATGTTAATATTGTTAAACTGTATTACAAACACTAAAAATTGAGTCTGTCAACTGTATATGCACTTGAACTCAGGAGGCAGACACATATTTCCACATGTATTCATGAACCACTACAGATTCCAAGCTAAGCTATATAACAACAAAGAATCAGGGGAGTTTATGAAAAAAAATTAGAAAAAACAACCCAACAACCTTTCAAGACAATTTTACTTAAAAATTATGATCACACACTATCTGATATTTCAACAAACAATGGATCACATAGATAATTGAGATACCATTACATACATTATACAGTAAATATTCCACTTCCTCAGTGAAAACACAATAAAAATGGGACAAAAATCATAGATCTGATGTAAGAGTCACATAATAAAATTCATTAATTGGATTTGTCACACACATAGCATATTTCATTATATACCTCAAATGTTTCACAACAGAAATCACAATGCAGTGAGTTCAATGATCAATTGAGAGTAAACATGGTAAGTACCTTACTTTCTCCAAAGATGTGATAAAAAAATAAATGAAAGATATTTTTATAGAAGTTGAAGATACCATGAAGCGTAAAGTCTTTACCAAATTGTTTATATAACTAGTGGCATTCTTTTGAATTAACCACTATTTCTTGACTTGAAAAGTATACAGATAAGGTTTACAAAATTTACAGAAATAAATACATTGGTATGGAATTATTAAATATTTATTCTTAAAACCAAAGTTCAATTTTTGACAGCTTTCTGTAATAGCAATTCCAGAAAATTCAAGGTTCTAACATTCTCAGGAATGAGCATGCACATTCTTATACCTAGTCAACCTTACTGCTATTATATAATTACAATTAAAACAATTTTAAACAAACATCTTTCCTCTTATAATTTTTTTATAATGGGCATTTACTTCTGTAAAACAAATTTTGAGCCATGTACCTGCTTTTTAGAGGTTTTCCTCATTATCTGTTTCTGTAAAAAAAAGCAAGCCTATAGACTTGAAGTCAGATAAGTCAATCATTTGTTAAGATTTAGAAAATGATGCCATGCTAAAGAGAATATGTTTCTGGGGATAGTCTTTGAAAATTTACTTACACAAATTATTTTCAATTCTCACTATCTACTTCACAATGCAGATTAGGTGTGTGAGTGCTGAGCATACTGTTTAAGCTCCCATGCCTGACACTTGTTGTCATACAATGTTCATGGTGATTCTGTTTTCCTATGGTACCAAGGGCCAAATTAAACTATTTAGTGGGCATGGACATTATATCAGAAGAAAGGAAAAGGAACTATTACAAATGTATAGAGTTTTATACCTGAGTTAATTCATATAATTAAAGATAAGTGCAAAATTTATAAGAGTTACTTTATGAATTAAATTTTTTCTTCAAGTGTTAAGCTATAGGGTAAAAGGAGCTCTAATTATAAGAAGTCAGGCTACACTTGAAACTGTGAATTAAAGGTTTCCAGAATATCCAGAACTGTCAAAAATATGGAAGGGTTTTGATATGCCTAAATATATGATGAGAAGCTATTGTAGATGACCACAGTTATGAAGAAAAAGTAAGAAGACTATTGCAATTCAGGCTAAACCTAGAACTGTAAAGCAAAGGTGTTTTGGAATTGTACTTATGTGATGAGACAGGTACACTATTTGGATATCAGCTATACCTGAAGTAATGGAGGGAAGACATTCTGAATATATAATGCTCTAAAGAAATAGATATCTTTTCTGTCAGAAGTCAGGTTGTACATAAAATGTTCCTCCAGTGGAAAATGGCCTCCCAACAGGATATAGCAACCTTGTTTCTCTTCAAAATGATTCATTACATCTCAGTATGACTCCAATCTTGCTAAGTTTCTCAGCATAGCCATAAATTTCTTCTCTACTCTCCTGAGGTTAATTGCCAGCACAAATAACTGTACATTTTCTTTTGCTCCACTCAGATACAGGCTTTCTTAGAAGAGATAAATATTTTTACTTAACTCCAGCGCAATTTGTTTCAATTCTGCATCATTCCAGTAAGGGGGTAACTGCTTCAGAAATTTAGCAGTCTATAGTGAAAAGTTGTTGTTTCTGTTTCATTCCTTTAAGGAAACTTGACAAAAGTGGTGTCTAGTGCTTCTCTGCTTCAATACACTATAGAGTTTCTATTCTACTCTGGAAAAATTTTTAATCTAAAATTTATTAGAGAGATAATATTTTGAAAGGCACAATCTAGGAGAGTGACTATTTCTGCCAGGGTGGAAAGTATAACTTCCTATTAAAAAGGCAGAGAGCTTATATAGGGCTTCTGTGGGTAGAAATTTTCCAAGGAGGTTAGCAGAGTCAATTTTACATTTCAATTCCTGAGCTTTAAAATTTCAAAGAATGGCAGGAATTAATAATCAGAGTTTGGTTGAACTTGTGTTCAATTTGTCAAGTGAACAATGGGTTTCCTTGGCATTGATTTCAAGCCAAAATTCTGTTTATTTTACTAGCATTTGTATCTTACACTTAGGAATTTATAAATTTATCTTTTTCAGGAGTATGCTAGTGCAAGCAATATAACAACAGACATTCAAATCTGGAAACAGACTGTCAACACCATCAATTTTTTTTAAAAGACACATACTTATATAATATTAAGATTCTTTTGGTTAAAATGTTATGAGATACTTTAATAAGTTCTAATATCTTAATAGGTACTCAAAGACTAATGTAACATGCAAAGGATATAGCAGACTGATTCCACATAAAATCTTTACCACTGGTTTAAAGTGATTAATTTAAAGTAATTATATATATATATATATATATATATATATATATATATCCTAACAGTAAAATTTTTTCTTATACTTTTGAAAATTGCTGATATTTTCAAAGTATTTAAGAAACTGGTTATATTGATATTCATAATGTTTTTAAATATATATTTTTAAGCATGAGAATTGCTTTAAAAGCAAATACTTTAACATTGATAATATTTTAAAAAGTTCTCTCCAGTATGTATTCTTTTATGGGCTTGAAAATGACTGTTTTGTTCAAAGAATTTACCACACTGATTACATTTCATAGGACTTCTCTCCAGTATGTGTTCTTTTATGCATTTGAAGACTGGTGTAACATGCCAAGTCTTTACTACACTGATGACATTCATAGGGTTTCTCTCCACTATGTCTTCTTCTATGGGTTTGAAGATGACTGTTTTTTGCAAAGGCTTTACCACACTGATTACATTCATAGGGTTTCTCTGCAGTGTGTGTTTTTCATGGTTTTGAAGAGAGCAGTTTTGTGCTTAGGCTTTACCACACTGACTATGTTCATTGG
>PVIH01029605.1:0-13381 GCA_004025045.1 Sigmodon hispidus
AATAAGGATATACAGGGATGGAAAAAAAAAAATTCAGAGGGAAAGATGAACACAAAGAAAATATAGGTGTAGCAATCTTATTTGTATGTCTACCCTTGATAAGCCATGCTTATCATTCTTATCCTCTATATAGTTATTGTTAACTCTTCCACATTTTAAATTCCTTTTACTGTGTTTTTTTTTTAATAAATACAAAATAAAGGAAAAAAAAAAGAATAGGAAGAAATTACCAATCAAAAATCTAAATAAAAAGGGATCTCAAAGATGAAAAAAAAAAAAAAAGAAAAATTAGGGTGCTGGGAGCAATTAAGTCATAGCCATAAATGCTATTAATGGTCGCATAAAAAGACCACAAACACTCAGATACCCCATCCAGTGCATGAGAACTAATTAACGGTACTGCTGTGAGAAAGTGGGTCCTAATCTGCACTGGACCTAAGGGAACTTGACCTTCTCCAGAAATATTATTAATGCTTTCCAGTTGTGTTGTGTGCTTCTCTTATTACAGGGAAGCATCCCAGATGGACTGTTTTGGTTTTCTCTGGGTGAATAGTATAATCTACCACAAGTCAGTTCATCCCAGCAGGAAGGGATAATCTCTCAATGTAAACTTTTAAAATTTATAAATCTACCAATGTAAGCATTACTTTGCTTCTGACTTACAAATGTTTCCACCTACCACCTCACTCCGAGTGCATCCCCACAAAGGTTTGTCCATACACAGAATCCAAACGGAATCCATCCCACACTAAGAGACTGGGGACACATATTTTTCTCTGCCTTACTGCTCAGAACAGCTTCCTGAAAGAGTCTGGCATGGCAGCAACAGCCTTCAGTCTGGTCCCTTAGTTTCATCAAAGGAAGATAAAGGTTTGTGTCCCAGATACACGACCTTAGGAAACACATCAATCTTTCTGGGTCTCCATGACTTTCTCTCCAAAATGAGAAAGACAATATGTTCAAAGCTTTTGTGAAAACTGAACTCGGTATTGATTGTCTAAATACCCAAGTATTTACATTCTTCCCTGCCTTTCCTTTCTTTATTCAGAAGCAAACAAGCCAGGAGGGAGCATCCTCTGCACCCAAGAACTTTGCTTTAGTTTCTATGGCAATATTTTCTTTCCCATTATCCTGCTTCAGCAGAGGAAGGCCCCAGAAGTCAGATATCTTTGGAGGCATTGCATGGCACACACACTCTCAACTTCACACACACACTGTACCCCCATTTGAGGGCAGGAAGACACCCCTATTGCACACTGCCCTTTCTTAAGGAAAGAAGAGAACTCTTCAAACACAAGTATGTCTTATATTTTTTTAACTGTCCTAATCCTTGAAAAACTGTGATATGCTTCTAATTGCTTTTTCCTCTCATGTTTTATGTCCACTCTGCAATGTGTTTGTTCAAACATCACTTGAAATGAAATTGCACAAGCAAAAAGATATAGTCTTCAGATCCTTCCAGTCCAGTTGTGAACCTTATACTTAATCCTTTAGGGCACTCTTGTCTAGTGAGTTTTAATTTATATTAAATTTTCTAAAAGGAAAAGGCAGCATGGTCAAAGAGAGAGTGAGACAGACAAGAGTCAGCCTTTCATAAATTAGTAAGCCTCACCAGCCGCCTTTCTTGACCCTTTAAACTCTGTGAAATTAATATAAGTAGACAACTAAGGTCTACTTGGCCCCACAAGAGCCCTGCAAGTTCACTTAAGCAATCCAACTTTCCTTAAAGTTTTATAAGCCGGCTTTTAGAGCAAGTCCTTTGTACTTATTGCTGGTGACAGTGAGCATTGCCACAGCCAATGAACCTTACTGACTTACGACCCCAATATGGTCGAGCGCTGTTATCAAGGGAAATATCAGAATCAATGCTTGTATATTACACTGAGGTCCCGACTTCTGCAAAAGCCCCCTATAGACCCTTCAGAATGTGTCAGTGAAATAAACAGCTAACACTCCAAGATGCAAGACTGACACTACTCTGATCCGACTGTTTATTTAAACACTGCCCAGCCATCCTGCCCTTCCAAAGGGCTAGGGGTGCCTCAGAAGGCAGTAAAGAGAAGAGCACCTCCATGTTCCTAATCCTTTTGCAGTAGTAACATATTGACACTCACTTTCTAGTGGGGCAAGATGAATGATTTTGCTATAAGGAGTAGAGAACCCGTGCATCATTCCCTCACAATTAATTGGTCCGTGTTCTTAAACCACTCCTGACAGAATGGACTGAGAGCACCAAGTCTTCTGTCACATGGACACCATGTGGCACTTTCGTTTACAGTGAATGCACTTGAACTGGAAGAAGGCTGTCCCCACAACCACCTTTAAAAAAAAAATGTGCGTATGTGTTTGAGTGGGTGTGGGGGGTGTGATATATGTGTGGGTGCCCTCAGAGGTCAGAAGAAGGTACTGAAGCCCCTGAAGCTGGAGTTTCAGATGGTTGTGTGATGCTCAGAATTGAACTCAGGTCACTTCTCCAGCCTCCCTACAGCTACCTTTTAACTTACTGAAATTCCTCAAGCCCCAGAGGCTCCTCCCACATATGTAAGCACCAACTCTGTGCACTGGCTCACATATAACTTTTCAAACTTTCCATTTGTGACAAACATAAGTGGTTTTTATAAGATATTTTGCCAGACAGAGGAGGATAATCTATAATTACTATGTTTATCTAAACTTACATTTTTAAGTAGGGCTGATTCTTTTTTATCTGTATGGACAAAGAATTTTTAAAACTCTTGTGATGTCAAAACTAGATGTATATGGGAAAAGTACACCTTCTCCCTTACAGGCAATGATCTGTTGTCCTCTGCTGCTAGGCATTTCTTTACTATCATTTTTCACCATCCCCCCGACAATTGTTGTTCACTGAGCCATTCAAACAGTCCTACCTGGTAGAGTGCCATTTTCTGAAGCTTGGCAGTCTGAAAGAACTCCACATCTAACCTTCAGCCCCTGGCTATTGCACTAAAAAATGTGAGACTGCCTAGAATTCAGTCCAGAAGTCAGAATCACCCAGGGTACTCAACCTAGAATCAAAAAGTCCAGCTTCTCTCTCTGCAAGACCAGTAGTCATATTTTTGGCAAAAAGTAATTCACATTGATGTAACTTTTTTATTGGAGAAAAGGAACCATTTGATGCTCCTTATGCGAACTTGCTTCAACCAATTCAATGACTGAATTGCCTTAGGCTTTGTTCAAAGTAATGATGCCTTTGGGTGCTGGGGGTCACACAGGAATGGAAGACCTATCTGCCAATGAAGCTGTGAAGGACCTGATGTTCTACTAAAGTGTTCAAGTGTAAAATCTTAAGAAGATAAGTCCTCAGGGTAACCCCAAGGGCCAAGGTTGGGGTCTTCAGTGTCCAAGGATAAGAAGACTCAAAACAACCAGAGACAGACCAAGAACAAAGAAAGAGTCCTGTTTAGCTGTCAAAGGCAGATTCAAAAGCACATAAATTATTCTTATTGATACCTACCTTAGAGTTGTGAAGCTTACACTGACTGAGGATAAGAAATCAGCTCAAGTAAACCTAAACCCTCAGTAGGAAACACATAGTCAGCACTCCACAGCTGCAGATTCTGCATCTGTGGACCCACGGACACAACCAACTACCTATAGAAGATATCCAAAAGTGAAGGGAGACAGTAAATTAACTATACAACAATTAAAGAAATATACATTTAAAAAATACAACACACTCTATATGCATAGTGTTTATACTGTGTTAAGTAACAAGCACTCTAGAGATGACTCAGATGTACAGGACAGGAAATGACAAGAGGCTCTAAGGAAACACTGCCATCTTATAAAGGGACTTGAGCATCTTTAAAAATTTGTATTCACAAGAGTCCTGTTAAAAGCACCCATTTTTACTGTTGGAGGTGTTCTCTGGGAAGGAAGAACTTACCACATTTCTAGCAGCAGACTCATCTCCACAGAGAAAGCACTGTATCACTATGACAGCTAAACTTGGCACCCTGACTACATCTTGAATCACCTAGTGCGATGGTTTAAATAAGTCTGGCCCCCCCCCCCTATAGTGAAGAATTAGGAGATTTGGCCTTGTAGGTGCGGCTTTGTTAGGGAAAGTGTGTCCTGGGGAAGGCTTTGAGGTTTCAAAAGCCCAAATAAGTCTCAGTGTATCTTTCTTCCTGCAGAACCAGATGTAGAACCCTAGGCTACTTCTCCAGCACCATGTCTGCCTGCATGTGGTCATGTTCCTGCCATGATAATGGACTAAACTTCTGAAACTGTAAACCAGCCCCAGTTAAATGCTTTCTTTGTAATAGCTGACTTGGATATGGTGTCTCTTCACAGCAATAGAATACTGACCAGGACACCTAGGAACAAGCCTCCAGGCACTCCTATGAAGTGTTATCTTAATTAGGTTAATTAAGATGAAGAGACCTACCCCAAAACTGAGCAGCACCATGCCCTGGACTTGGATTCTGGATTTCATATGGAGGAGGAAGCTACTTGAGCATCAGTAAACATGTGCTCTGGCTTCCTACTGTGGATGCAATGTGAACAGATGCCTTATGTCCTGCTGCCTTGACTTCTGAAGTCGTAAACCAAAGAAATCCCCCCTTCCAAGCTAAGTGGCTTTTTAACATGTGTTTTGTCATACCAATAAGAAAAGTAACTAATGTAGCCGCTAAGTTCAACCAAGACTATCTAAACCATAACATGGGTGATGCTTTGAAACTACTAGACTTTCATTAGAAAACTTGGCTCTATATTAAGATTATCTGGTGCTGCTATGTAGAGGGGAATTTTAAAGAAAACTGGGGCATCATTCAAACCATATGCATATGCAACACAGCCACCAGTATTTTTTTAGTCTTCCAGAGGATTTTAAAGTGAATCCGGGGCTGAGAAAACACTAGCTTAACAGGGTCCTGATTTAAAGGGAGTGGAGGCAATTCCAGGTCAAATCCATTACAGTCACATAAAGAGTACCAACACTACTGCCACCTGCATCTGCCTGGCGCATGCCTGAAACCTTTTGGTTTAGCTTATATCCAACCTGACTGATTTCCATCAGGGGAAAAACTGCATTTATGAAATCAAAGCCACTCGGAACAACTGCCGTTCATATGCACTCAGCACACCCTCCTGAGGATAGCTACTAAAATAACTTGGACTAAATCATCTTTTTAATTTACTGAAGCATCCTCAGGGGGAGCTTATATTTTGCTATATCCTATCCCCCCACACACAAAAATACCCTTGCCTTTATCCCTGGATCTTCCATTCGGCCTCTTACCCTGCTTCATTCCTTCTCTCTACCCCTCCCTCCCTTCTCTGCCGGACCATTTCCTCCATGTCTTCAACAGGGACAGTAAACAGTTAGGTAGCAGTACTATATTCCATCACATATTCATAGATGCATTGCTCCATGTCAAGCCTTTTTCAAACACCATGTCATTTAAAGCTCACAGTGAATTAATGGCTTCTTTTGTCCATTTGAAAATGTGGCTCAGACCCCAGTTCATAGAGCCAGGACATTGTGAATCAAGAAACCAAATGCAGGGAACTACCTTCCAGACTGAACTTAGTATTCTGATGTTAAAGGCCTGTTAGAAGAGTCAAAGGTCACATCTTTATAATCCCTCCACCACCTGTCAATAGCCAGGGAAAGCTCATTCATTTCCAGGTCATTTTAATGGCACCATACATTTTGCTTAATCATACACCATCACCATAGGATTGTAAACCATGTGGATGAGCACAATATTTTAGTCCTCTTTGATTTCTCTGAAGCTATTGTAGAGTTCATCACATAATGGGATCTCAGTCTCAGCTCCAGGAGAATGAATAAATGCCAAAGAATTCACTCATCAGAAGGGCTCTCTCTTTCACTATTTGAGCCTAAGTCTGTTCATCACAGAAGGCCAGCTTCACCCTACACTTTCTCTTCACCTCTTTCTCATTTTGATAAAACAAAATTTAAATGATGCTTAGTTTCACAAAATTCCCCACCCAATTGCACCTTCTTTTTTCTGCTTTGAAATGAGAGTAGATGTATGCAGAAGCCTCTGGGGAGTCAGGGCACGCAGAAGAAATGATGCTGCAGCCTACAAGCTTTGTCCACAACAGGAGAGGCAAAGGAGTAGCTGGCTACAGGGAGAAGCCTAACCATCAAGTGTCTGTGCCATCTTTCCCAAGGGAGTAAACCAGAGGCTCCCTATGCATTATACTCTCCAGGAGAAGGAGGCAAGGCCAGCTCATAAAGAGCAGATGCTTCCACTGCCGTTCAAAGCCCCAGACCCTAGGAGTTCAGTGTTAACATGCACAGAAAAGAACATTGTGAGCACAGACTTCAAGTTCCAATCATCTTAACATTTTAAAACAAAAAGAACCACTGTAGTTCAAAATGTTGAAATCCAGGAGGGTTTATAACTCAGGGAAACCTTTCAGGAAAAGTTTCAGAATCAACATTTGAAGCACTGAGATCATCAGTTCCTTCTGGGGCCAGCTTGACGTTACACAGACTCCTGCCTACTTGCTCAATAACAGGCAAGCAAAGAAGCCTCCAGCTTACTTCAGAAGACAGAATAAACTCGTAGGCACTTCCTATGAATAGTTGTTATTAGACACATTCTATAGACAGCGAAAGAATTCAAAGAGCTAACCAAAGTCATAGTCACAGAGCCCAGAGAAAGGACTCATTGGCACACAAGGCTTTATTTAAACTCCACTCTGTTTTTAATAGTTAAGTATTAATTTATAAACCTAACTCTTACAAATGTGGTACAGAGAGAGATCACTGACTGAAACCGAGCATATCTTTCACAATAAAACTTAAAAAAGAAACTTTAATTGCTTTATTGCAGGAAGGTTAGTAACTCTGGAAGTAATCATAAAAATTGTATACCCATTGGTTTTATCCAGTGCATCAAGAACATTTTTGTACTCCTTAAAACAGTATCGTGAGTTTTTTGTTTGATTGATTGTCTGACTGATTCATTAGTTTTTGTTGTTTAGTTTTTGAGACAGGGTTTATCTGTGTAACAGCCCTGTAGATTAGACTGGCCTGGAACTCACAGAGATTCACCTGCCTCTGCCTCCCAAGTACTGAGATTAAAGACATGCATCACTACCGCCCAGCAAGTCTTGTTATTTTTAAAATGATGCCACAGTATCCTACCCAGATTTTATTCTTTTGGTTTAAAGCCGTCCACTGTGAGTTCAAATGCCCCTTTCCATAACTCAACAGGAACATGTGTTAAATGATAAGGGGCTTGGGATATAGCTTGGTGGTTGAATACTTACCCAGCACACATGAAATTCAGAGTTCGACACGTCCATGCTAAAACAATTTTTTGAAAACATGAAAGAAAGGAAGCCAGGAAACAATGTGTATTTGGGTAACTAGACAGGTTTTGTATATTACTGTGAAGATTTTCCACACCGGCATTCAGCAATGCATCAAATGAGATTTAGAAGAGGTGAGACGTGCACACACATGGATTACCCAAACTGGAGAGTTTTAGGAAAGCTGGAAGATGAAGGATTGGGAATAGATTCCTCAAATCTTTGCTTCTGTGTGAAAGCTATTGCAAATTACCCTCATTCAGCTAGCTGCCAGGAATATGCTCTTCTTTATCTTGTGGATCAAGCTTCTGTATTTCCCATTAAGTCTGCCAAAAACAGACCTTTCCTACTCATTTCTGCTAGCAATTTCACAGTCATTTGGGGAGACACAAATGCAGATCCCCAGAGTCACAGTTAGCTGTCTCCCTGTACCGTTAACTCTCAGAGCAGCTTCCACACATCTCTACTAAAGCACGTGTCTCACACTGGGATGGCTGCTCACTTGGAATCTGGATTTTCCTACATCATGTTAACTAGATAGAGTACCTGCTGCCTAGCACAGTGTGTGCCCTACAGTAAGTGACCAATAAGGAAAAGCTGTGACACTGATTCAGACACTTAGCAGAGGTTCAGGTGAACAGTGACGATGGCTTAGACAACATTGATAATAGACACAAGAGTCTTTTCTTAGTCCTGTGTGATGTGAACAGAACACAGAGACAATGATGATTCAAAGGCACTTTCCCAGGACCCGGGCTGGGTAGCGGCACTATTTCCAGCTAAGGGTGGGGAAGGAAGAAAAGGACAAAACCAAGTACAGAATTTAAACAGTGTATGGTTGAAACACCTTCAGACCCCAGACAGAACTGGGTGGCTGATTGCATGCCAACAGTAGTATGGGCAAATTTGAAAATATGAATGAATAGATAACATATGAATGAAATATGAAATGTAAAAATATGGATGACAGAATATAAAAGGTACAGAGATTGGGCAAAGTCATGGGTAGGAAAACTGACATGTGATAATTCCTGGAATTGTCCATGCTACTACCAAAGAAATTTGTCAGTAACAAAGACAGAAACTATTCAGAAACTATTTTATATCATCACACTTTCTAGCTTGAAGCTACAGAGTGTTTTTAGCTTTTAATTTTTAATTTTTAGAGCCATATTAGATTTATTAAAGGAACAGGTGAGGGAGGAGAAAGGAAGGGAGGAGAGAGCAGAGAAGAAGAAAAAGAGCTAATTTTTATTTTTTACTTTCATTTTTATTTAGTATTTTTCTTCAAATTATGATATCAGTGGCTTTCACCTTGGATTTGCAGTAAAGGAACACTTTCACTCCAGTGAACATCATTCCTCTCGTGTATTGTCATAATTTAACCATAAAAGCAGCTTTGCTCGTGTAAATATGCCAGATACACTGACAGGCAGAGGAGGTTATGTGATTTTCCAGTGCCACTTGTGAACAGTCACTACTAAGTCCCTATTATACCTTCTGTGGCATTCACATCCACATTCACAAGCAACACCATCAAATAACCCCACTCTGCCTCTATGTTATTGGTGGTGACGATTGTTATGACCTGAAGTGTGCACTCCAGTTTAAGTAGCAAAATCTTTCCAGTGGAATGTTTTCCCACTTCCCCCTTGTCCATGTAAATCACATAGACACCAAGAGTGCTGGGTGGAAATTTCCTCTGCAGTGCTCAGTGAAGACATTCTCAGAACCTCCCTGGCATCCTTAGATTAGAAACCCTCATGGAGTCTAGATAGGTACCAGGACTTGGCTCCAGAGACTGGGGTCCTCTTCTGAGGACACTTCACATTACTGTTGGAAACGATGTTTCAGCCTTCCCCAGGTGATGAATTCACACAGAGAAGATCCTACCTTTGTCATGCCCTCTCAGACATTTGAGAGATGTAAGCTTTAGCTTTACTTGGGTGTGCACCACACAACCATATCTACCCCTGTTCACCCTCCATTCCCTCCTCCCAGTCCTCCTTCAGCCTCCCCGCCTCCAACCCCCATTCCTTCCCCAAGGAGGGCAAGGAATCCCAAGGTGAGTCAGTTCCATCTGGTATATCCAGTTGAGATATGTGTGACTTCCTCATCCCAGTATCAAGGCTGAGTTAGGTGTTCCTCTGTAAGGAATGGGCTCCAAGATGTCAGTCATGTGCCAGGAATGTATTCTGATCCTACTGCAAAAGGCTCCCAACTACCCTGGCCGTCTGACTGCCATCTACTTTCATAGGGTTTAGTTTCTCTCCATGAAGGTTCCTTAGTGATTATTTCAGAGCCAGCGAGCATCCAATACACAACCACCAATTTTCTAAATCAGAATAATCTCTAATAACAATCTATAAACATTTGTCTTTACACCCACACGTAAGTGTAATCTTCACCTGTCGTCAAGGAAATTTCTCTTTGCAACAGACACAACTAAAGAAAATCAAGCAATACACAGAGAGTGGAGCCCAGTCACAATGAATACATCTACAAAATGCCTCAGGGAGCCTAGTGAAGAGGGAGCAGAAAGACTGTAAGAGCCAAAGGATCCATGACTTTATTTTCAGATATCTTTCCTCAGAACATTAGAAGTTGTACTCACAAAATCTCACCAACATACACAAAGAACAATTAAGGAAAGGTAGAAGAAGAGGTGGGCCTCCCCAGGGAAGAGCACACCAGTTGTTTGCCCAGTGCCAAATGGTCATCCTTGAAATCATATATACAAAAAATATTATAAATATATACATATATATGTTTATATGTATGTATGTATATGTGTATGTGTGGCTTATGGAGATGATTTCCCTTGGCATACACATATTATACTAATTATATCATGTTTTTTAGGTATATGCAACTTATCCTAAATTAAGCAATATTCAAGAAACCATAAAAAGTTTTCAACAACATTCATGTATATGCTTTTTCCATGAAGAACACCATCCCTAAAACAACAAGAAAAAGTTCTACAACATTCTACAAAAGAGTAACTCTCCTTAAACACATCATAAGTTTGTGGTCACCAGGCTACCAAGAGAACTATTCCCCATAAATATGAGTCCTTTCAGAGAGAGACAAGAGTCACCCTTCAGATTTGGCAGTGCCTGGCAGGATGACGTTGGCACTATACAAGCTGGCAATCACAAATAAGAGTTTTGGTGAATTCCTTAAAGGTTTCTCTGTTGCTGTGATAAAACCACAATGAGGTAGAAAGAGCTTCACCTGATCACACTCAATAAGGAAAGTCAGTTCAAGATCCTAGGGCCTGGAGCTAATGCAGAGGCCATGGAAGAACACTGTTTACAGGCTTGTTCCCATGGCTTTCTGCATTCTCATACAACCCATAACCATCTGCCCAAGAGGTGCATCACCCAGAGTGGCTCAATGCTTTCACACCAATCATCAGTCATTAGAATGCCCCAGAGACATGCCCACAAGGTCAGTCTAATGGAGACAACTTCCTCAGATGAGGCTGCGTTCACTAACAAGTCTCTATGGCAAGTTGACAACTCACCAGCTCACACATGCTGTGTGGACTGTGTGAGTGCTTCGGATCACAGGGAAGTTTGCTGCTGTGCATGGCTCTTCTCTACCTGCTTCCAATAACGGCTTTACTTTTTTTTCTTTTTTATTATGAATAAATTAGTCACATTGTCTATCCATGTATATCCTTATTCAAGATCCCTTCCCCCTCCACCACATCAGGTCACTCTCTCCTCTCCACATCACCCCATCTCCTCCCCAGCATGGGCAGGAGGTCCCAAGGTCCCAATATTGCTCAGTTCAGCCTCCACTCCTGGCAGATCCAGTTTTCTCCCCTCAACATCGAGACTGAGTCAGGTGTTCCTCTAGGGGGAGTGGGATCCAAGGTGTTTCAGATCCCAAGCTGTTCAATGGTTGTGGTTTGCAGCTTGGGCATGCTTTGCTTTTTTCTTTTTTGATTAGAGTCCACTAATGAGTGAGTACATCCCTGCTCATCTTTCTGGGTTTGTGATACCGCGCTCAGGAGGATATTCTCCAAATCCATCCATTTGCCTGCAAATTTTAGGATATCATTTTTTCTCACTGCTGAGTAGTATTCCATTGTGTAGATGGACCACAGTTTGTTAATCCATTCCTCGGTTGAGGGGCATCTAGGTTGTTTCCAGGTTCTTGCTATTACAAATAATGCTGCCATGAACATAGTTGAGCTAATGCCTTTGGAGTGCGACTGTGCATCTTTAGGGTATACAGCCAGAAGTGGTATTGCTGGAAACTTAGGGAGATTAATTCCCAGTTTTCTGAGAAACCGCCATACTGCACTCCAGAGTGGCTGAACAAGCTTACACTCCCACCAACAATGGAGGAGTGTTCCCCTTGCTCCACAACCTCTCCAGCATAGGCTTTCATCTATGTCTTTTATCTTAGCCAATCTGACAGGTATAACTTGTATCTCAAAGTTGTTTTGATTTGCATTTCTCAAATGGCTAAAGATGATGAACACATTTTCAAGTGCCTTTCAGCCATTTGTAATTCTGCTGAGAATTCTCTTTTTAGTTCTGAACACGATTTTTTTGATTGGGTTATTCAAGGTTTTGGGCTCTAGATTCTTGAGTTCTTTATATTTTAGAGATCAATCCTCTATCACTTGTAGGGTTGGTGAAAATCTTTTCCCATTCTGTAGGCTGTCATTTTGTCCTATTGACAGTGTCCTTGGCTTTACAGAAGCTTCTCAGTTTCAGGAGATCCCACTTATTGATTATTGATCTTAGTGTCTGTGCTACTGGTGTTATATTTAGAAAGTGGTCACCTGTGCTTATTTGTAGAAGTGTATTTCCCACTTTCTTTTCTATCAAGTTCAGAGTGGCTGGGTTTAAGTTGAGGTCTTTGATCCACTTGCATTTGAGTTTTGTGCAGGGTGATAGGCTTGGATCTATTTGCATTTTTCTACACACTACCATCCAGCTATGCTAACACCATTTGTTAAAGATACTATCTTTTTTCCATTGAATATTTTGGGCCTCTTTGTCAAAGATCAGGTGTGCGTAGTTTTTTGAGTTAATGTCTGGATCCTCAATTCTATTGCGTTGTTCCACAAGTCAGTTTTTATGACAGTACCAGGCTGTTTTTATTAATGTAGCTCTATAGTATAACTTGAAGTCAGGGATGGTGATGCCTCCTGAGGTTCTTTTGTTGAGCAAAATTGTTTTGACAATCCTGGCTTTCCTGTTATTCTAAATGAAATTGAGTATTGTTCTTTCAAGGCCTGTAAATAATTGTGTTGGGATTTTGATCGGCAGTGCATTAAATCTGTAGATTGCTTTTGGTAGAATTGACATTTTTACTATGTTGATCCTACCAATCCAGGAATATGGGAGAGCTTTCCATTTTCTGATATCCTTTTCAATTTCTTTCTTCAGTGATTTAAAATTTTTGTCAAATAGATCTGTTACTTCTTCGGTTATAGTTATTCCAAGAAATTTAATGCTATTTGCAACTATTATAAAGGGTGATGTTTCCCTTATATGTTCTTCAGCCCTTTTATCTTTAGTGTATAGAAGGGCTACTGATTACTTTGAGTTAATCTTGTATCCTGCAACACTGCTGAAGGTGTTTATCAGCTGTAGAATTTCCTTGGTAGAATTTTGTTGGTCACTTATGTATACAATCATATCATCTGCAAATAGAGATAGTTTTACTTCTTCTTTTCCAATTTGTATCCCCTTAATCTCCTTTTGTTCCCTTATTGCTTTAGCTTAAACTTCGAGAACTATATTGAATAGATAAGGGGAGAGAGGACATTCTTGTCTAGTTCCTGACTTTAGTGGGATTTCTTTGAGTTTTTCTCCATTAAGTTTGATACTGGCTGTCGGTTTCTTGTAAATCGCCTTAATTATATTTAGGTATTCTCCCTGTATTCCTGATCTCTCCAGGGCTTTAATCATAAAGGAGTGTTGGATTTTGTCAAAGACTTTTTCAGCGTCTAAGGATATGATCATGTGGTTTTGTTCCTTTAGTTTGTTTATATGATGGATGACATTTATGGTTTTTCTTTTTTTTTTTTTTCTTT
>PVIH01029606.1:0-13380 GCA_004025045.1 Sigmodon hispidus
GGCGCTGAGGCCCGCCGAGCCCTCCTCACCTCTGGTCAGGGTTCGAATCCGCCCCTCATAGACCCCTGCAGTTGGTTTGCTCAGTTTACTCAGTTCAGGGTCGCAGTAGGGCTCTTAGTAGATTCCCTGAGCAGCAGGGGCTGCGGGTGCGGCCAGGTGCAGAGTTCAGCTGCCCCTGCTCCAGAGTGCGCTGGGACGCCGCAGAGAGCACAGGTCCCGGTGGCGGAACCGGAAGCAGTGTCCCAAGTAGAATTTTGCAAAGTCTCTGTCTTATGTGCTTACTTCCCAAAAGTAGCTACTTGTGTGAATTATTAATCATCAGTAATTAGAGAACTTATTTTCTATTAAAATGGAGACAAATTTCTAATGAAAAATGTGATTTGTTGTTTTCTAATATCAATATATAAATCTTGGCTTTTGTGAATATAGATAAAAATGTAAAGACATTTAAATATGAAATTGAGATGTGTATGAAACCAATAATTATTTCTGACAGTGCTGTGATACTGACATTGTTTGTCTTAAGTTAATAATAGTGTGTGGTGGAACCAGACAATACAGTTACCTAAAATAATACTTGTAGCTGATTTTCCTTGATGGTCCACAGGAGGACTTATTTAGACAATAATATTTTTGATGATCTTTTAACTGACCATTAGAGTGTGGATGATGTTTGGTCAGGTGCAAGAGGAGCCTGACTTTTGACTGTTTAATTAATGTTATTCATACACTGATTTATGTTTTCAGAAAATATCCATTGAGTTCTTTTCTTTTAAAAAAAATTGTCAGCAGATGCGAGGAGATGATAAAATTAATAAAATTATATTACATTTTAGAATAATGAGGTAAGCTTCTCAAATTAAGGTACATTAAATTCTCTGGCAGACATAGGAATGATGTCCAGTCTTCATGGTCACTCTATAATGAGAGTATCAGCTAGCAAAGAGACAACAAGATCCACTGTTACCTGAGCTCAGTAAGGGCAACTGTGTTCTATGGTAGGTGTTAATATTTTCATTTTCTAATGAAAAAAATAGAACAACTACTATGACATAGAGACCAAACTGAGCTCGTCACTCCCCAAATTACTCTATAACTCCTTACTGGCTTTTGCTCTGCTAAACTCTCTTTATGAAAGTAACATGTAACACCATGATCAGTGCACAGCACTATGTAAATATGTATGCTTGTTGAATATTCTGTACCGCACTGTTACCATGTTCCCTTCAGCTGTTTTCTGTACTTATGCATGCTGTGTAAGTTTTGAAAGAAATAATAAAGAAATTAATTTAAAATCTGCGTACTGTTTCTTGATGATGCCAATTTAGTTTATTTCGCTGCTAATATTACCGTCATCTTGACTGCCAACAGCATCCTGTATAACCTGTCTGCCTTTATGCTCATTTAGCAATGGGAACATATCAGTACAGCATGACAGGGTTTACCCCCCCCTTCACTCTGAACTTCATCTTAAAAGGCTGTTTGTTTTGTCCTAATTATAATTGAATGAGTCTTTGTCATCCATCAGTGTCTGCATTTCCCAATCTGAAGCTGATATCTCATATTCGTCTTGGACTAAGGAACGGCGCCAAACGACACACATAATTACTGCTTAAAGCTAAGTTGGTTCATCCAAGGAGGGCTGGTGCCTGAAACTGTCACCTGTCTCGCCTTAGTCTCATGAGGGTTTCTGCACAGATATAGCTGCTTTTTTTCTGGATCTTGAATGAGCCCAGTGTAGGAAATGAACAACCTCTAGAGAGATATGAGATGCTTAAGGGCTTACATTGGTGGAGAGCAAACTGAAGAGTTCATATTCTGCATCCAGATACAAGCATAGTAAGGGGTGTTGTCTTTCTTCCTGTCTATCAAATCCTGGGTTAGGAACTCTAAGAAATCACACAAAAATAGTCAATTCATTAAAGGTTAATTCTTTGATGACATTATGAAATTGGAAATATTTAAGAAAAAGATGTGAACAACATTTATTGATGGCCTGACATGCTAGGCTCTGTACTAGGTAATGCAGAACTTGTGTTGTCAGAATAAGGCCTCAGATCTCTGTTAGAGAAGTCATACCTTGGCCCCTTAATCAGAAATTAAAAAATTATCCGAGGTTACATGCCACGGTTGACCTGTGACTGGACTTCAAGCCTTATGTTCAAATTCTTGTGGATACAGTAGATAGTCTGAGAAAACCTAAAGAATCCCTTCTACCATTACTGCCCCTGTCACAGGTATTCTTGTAAAGCAAACTTTTTCCTGCCATTTTGTCATTTCAGTATCTACTCATCACCTGCACAAGCTGGTAGTTCCTACTTGTAGGTCTGTTAATTGGAAATCGTAATCATGAATGGCTAAAGGTAGTCAGGATCCAATAGTTTCCACATGTTCAGACTACCTTCAGTCTCTTGAGTACCAGCAAGTACAATGGCAGAGGGCACACCAGCAGAGGACTGTGCTTTCTGCACTAACTCCAGTGCTCTAGCAAGTGACTGAACTGGATGAAAGGAAGCTACAAAGAAACTTACATTCACCTGTGAAAACATGGATTTACCATAGCAAAGCTTTGTTTCTGGTGCCTGACGGGTCTGGAGAGAATGTCAGGAATGCACCTGATAGCCAATGGATTCAAAAGTTAGTTTCGCACCAAAAGTTCAGCCAATAGATTTAGAGCTTGGGTTGGTGCTGAAAATGTAGCCAATAGTTACCACATCCCATACCCTTTTACCCAATCTTGAAATGTCAAGAGTGTAGCATCCCCCTTACCCTCTTGTGGCCAAACTTAGCTGGAGTTCTCTTAATCCTGCTCATACTTTTAAGCTGAAAGCCTACCATCACCTTTCAAGTAGGAAACAACCCCAGCCCGTGGGTCTCACTAAGCTAACAGAAAATTAGGAAACAGTAGAGACTATAATCTAAAAAATAATTTGCATCTATGGATTGTAAAAAAAAAAATAGGAAAAATTTTGTCTCAAAAGATGCATAGAAAATGTCATGGAAAAAATAGGATGTGTTGGTTTTATTTTTGTGCTTACTATGAGGAAGTTCTAATTTCGTCTGACCTCAATCTCCTCATCTCTTTATTTTTCTTAGGGAAGAAGGCATTTACCAAATGTGCTTCTTAAAATGCTAGCCTGGGTGCAGGCCGTCTGGCTGTCCCTTCCTGCCTGTGGGCCTGCCAAGACGATGTGCTCATTTGTTTTCAGCACTGGAGCCACAGCCTCCTTTGCTTCTTGTGAGTCTGAAATTTATGGATCTCTTTTTCAATGACTATTTATCTTTAAAAATGTCCATTTTCTTTATTCTGAATTTAAAGGAGCCCTTTCTTCATTTTAAATCCTGCCGTACAGTGTTGCAGTTTTAAACAATCATGCCTCCTTTTACATCTTGTCCCATAGAACTATGGGCCTAGGAATAAGTATCCCCAAATGTTAAAGACATCTGAGCTATAATCAACTTTAGAGTTGCTAGAAGAAATGTTCATCTTGTCACCACCCTGTTGTTTAACGTACATAATGGGCTCCCATCTATGACTGTCTTCTTAGGAAGCTACTGGAGACCCATTTTCAGCGATTATGGGGGTCTTTAGTGTGCAGAGAAAATATCAATGCTGCTTCTCATTAAAGTAAGCAGTCCATAAAATTTAATTTCTCTGAACCATTTTCTTTTCTTTTTTGGTCATGAGTGGGGTGGGCAAAACAAAAAACTGAGAGATAGTGAAGCTAAAGAAGTATTTAAACTTTCTTCTATAAATGCCTAAAGAATTTAAGAACTAATTTCACAATGGGAAATTATTGAGTGACTGTAATTTTTACCCAGTTGTAACCAAGAAAGGAGATATACCTTGGGTAATATGAAGGCAATGGACAGAAACAAAAGTAAAAAAGCTGGGAAGGAGAACAGCCTCCTAGGAGCTGTGTTATGTGAAGTGTTTTCTGTATTATTTTAATGAGAAATTTTGGTTTTGCCCATTTGTTTATGTCACACCCTACAAGAGAAACTGATGCATCCCTTTGGGGTTCTTAGTCTAATCATTAATAAAGGAATTAAAGAGTAGATTTTAATGGAAGTTTGAGAGCAATTTTATTTTTAAAATTTAAGAACAAACAAACAAACAAACAAACAAACCCAGTTCAGGCAATTTGTAAATCTCAGCAGCTACCTTGAAGGAGGAGACTAACGAAGAGATGGAAAAAACAGTCAGCCCTTTTAAGTTGAGGTGCCATGGAGGTGGGCCAGTCACATGGTAAACAAAAGCAACCTTGGGCCAGAGAGTGAACTTAGAGAAAGATAGAGAAAGCTCAGGTAGGTTGGATGAATACTTAGAGCACAAAAAGAAAGAGATGCAGAAATAACATACTTTTCTGAGTAATTAAAAAAAGGCAGTAGACTTGCAAAGTCACTGTTAGCTACTGTGCTGAAGGAGGAAATTCTAGGAAGGAAAGAATATTATCTTACTCAAAGAATAAATATTTCATCACATAACTTGGCTTGAGAAGCTTTACATTTTGTTTTTTATGTTTCATGTATTTTAGAGAAAAGAGAAGTTTTATTACTGTATGGGTTTTTTGTTATCTATTCTGAATGTTTTGCTTCTTTATATAATATTTGATATTGATTTTCAAAAAACAATAAAAAAATTATTTCATCATCTCTTTTGCATGACTTGAGGTGAGCCAGACTTCCTAGGGGTGCTCCAGCCTTCTTGAGGGGTTTTTCTCCTAGGTTGTTTGGCCTTGTACAAATGTTTCTCTCCACTCAGGACACACTTTCTCTTCTATTACCTGAATTGAGTATCCCTATGATGGGAGACTAAAGGTAGACAAGATGCTTACCAATTCACAGAGTTTACAATGCAGAGAATTCACAGGGAGGACAATGCTCAAGCTGGTGCTTATGGCTTCAACCTGCCATCCCTATACCTGAAACTTTACATCAGTTGTGTTGTCAATTTCCCATCAGGAGTCAGAATTTGGACCATGGAACCCTCTCAACTCAATGAAATAGTATGCTATTTACAAGTCTTCCATATCTCTATGAAAGAGACAACTCTCTGATGGGTTAGGATGGGTTGGACCTGGAATGTAAAATGCCTATTCCATGGGAATTATTTTATTTTTTGTTTCCTTCCCCACTTCCTTTTGGTGTCATGTGTGTGATAAAATATGTTGCTCCAAACTCTTTTTCTTACTGTTTTTAGAGTTTTTAACCTTTGAAACTAACCAGTACTGTAATATGGGGGTTTGTGGCTACCTACTCATTTTAGGAAGAGCTGTTTGATTGCTTTACCCAATTTCTTAAGCTCATAGTAAGACACACAAAGAAATATCTATTTACTTTGCTTTCTCCACAGTGGCTGAGCCTATTTGGAGTACACAGCAGGTGCATAATAAATACTTGTTGACTTAGTTGAATTTCAAGCCTTTTATATAAGCCATTATGATTTAGCTAAAAAACCTTAAGGCCTTTAGAGGGGCTAATTAGAGCCAATAACTCTACTGACCTGTGCTGGTTCTGAAGTACTTAGTAGTAATAACACTGTTTTTGCAAGATGGATATTTGACTGTGGAGCCTGTCTGGTTTGAGAGGCTCACTGTTTTATGGGCTGTATGTGGTGATCATTTGGATGTAATGATCAAATAGGGGTTGCCCAAATTGATCGTTAAAACAGGACTCCACTGTAATTACATTTCCATAAATGATACTCAAATTCACCAGGGAAATCAACAACCCCTTGGTGTGCCTACTTCCAGCACTGATTACAGTTCAGGTCTTGTAGCACTTTCTAAACAAAAGGTAATTAAAATTTTACTACCCATAGTTAAGGCAAAATGAAAAGGCAGCTTTTTGTTCTAGATTCTAGAGTGTTGCTCTTTATAGACAACATCAGAAGATAGATCAATTTTAATAGAACAGATATTTAGATCTAGAAATTAATACATGTATATGGTAAGACTTGAGGAACAAATAGGATATACTCAGAATTAGAGCTTAAAATCTTAGCTTCATTATTTCCATGCCTGTCTCCTTAAGCCCATCATTCCATCATATAGACTTCAATTTCCTCATCCTTGGAACAAAGATAATGTAGTTTATAGTTCATTAACTTTTTGAGGTAATTTAAGGGGTCACTCTTTGAAAAGTACTAGCCACATTATCTGGCTATGGTGAAGGTTAAACCTTAGTGATTTGTTGTTAGGTTTCTCCACTGTATTTGTTGAATGCTTTCAGAGGTCTACACAGCACTGTGCTTAAATATTAGTCCTATAGTTTGGAATTTTCTGGCTTAACCCCCATTTCTCAAATATTGGAATTTGTCTATTTTAGGACACTGGTTTTCAACACTCTTGAGTAACTAAAATATTCTACTTTTTTTCTAATTTAATTCTAATTCTAATATTCTAATAATTTTAGATTCTTGGCTTCCTAAAACATCTAACACGACAACAGGCAAAATGTTTTGGAGCAATGCTCCTGGCCATCACACAGAATATTCTTACCAACTGTATATAGGATAGGTTTCAGCTCAATCTAAATACTATTTTTCCCTCAAAACAACATTTAAAATAATCTTTCGAAACATTTTCCAATACAAGGGATGGCCCTAAAGTATCTCAGTTTGCTCTGCACTTATTCTAGTCAGCAGAATGTCAGCCAACAAAAATTCTCCTCTTCTCATTGAAGCAAACCAAAGGAAAAGTAGTAGATGCTGTCCCTTGCCATCCAGTCAGCCTGTTCCCCAGAGGACCACATTACAAAGCTCAGTTGTCAATGAGACACTTAGAAGAATATAAAAATGATACATTTTGAAATATTTTCATAGTCACTTTTTATTTTTAAAAAATATATTCAATATGTTGATTTTGTATTGATAACTTTTGAATGCTATAGTTCTAGTAAATTTTTTGAGACATTCTTCACCTCCCAGAGAAAATTTGTTTAGAAAGTAGCCAAGAGTCCAAAGAATTAAAACCAACTGAGCAAAGAGAAATCCTGGTCTCTTTACAGATTACTTGAAAGAAAGAAAGAAAGAAAGAGAGAGAGAGAGAGAGAGAGAGAGAGAGAGAGAGAGAGAGAGAGAAGGAAGGAAACTAGGAGAACTCATAAGGAGTTATATATCTTGATTGATTTTGTTAGATGAGAGAAGCTCTGTGGTGATATACGGTTCCAGATATCAGAGGAGAGAATTACTCACAGCTAAACCCTGAAGGTCAGGGAGTGGTGACCCATACCTTTAATCCCATTACTAATCCAAAAGGATCTCTATAAATTCAAGGCCTAACAGATGCAGTGGTGGTGCTTGCTATTAGTCTCAGCACTTGGTAGGCAGAGGCAGGAGGATCTCTGTTAGTTCAAGGTCAGCCTAGTCTACAAAGCAAGTTTCAGGATAGGCAGAACTGTTACACAAAAATATCCTATCTTTATAAAACAAAAACAACAACAACAAAACAAACACAAACAAAAAAAAAATAGAAGGCTATAGAAATGGCTCTGTCTTCTGATATTCCACACTAATTTTATTAAATATACAGTACATATGCACAGAGCTGCATGGGAGGAGAACATTCCACTTCTGCACTGCTGCAGTTTTCAGTGTGTGGTACATTTTTTCCTGCTGAAATTTATTTGTCAGATCCTTTTCTAATTTGAGGGGTGATTACTTTAACTTCTGATTTTCTTTGTTTCCATTACTTCCACTAGCAATTCTTCCTCTCTACTTTATAAAACTAACAAGACTTTTAAGGATTAGCATAATTTACTTTCTGACTGCTACATTATATAATGAATTAATACACTCTATCATGAAAATAAAAGGTTCAACTCTCTGTTCAAGACTAACCACTCACTATGTATTTGCTGAGGACTTTCCAAGACACAGGCTTTATGCTAAAGGTTGGAATTGCAGGAGATTAAACAGGAAATCATTTTGCAAAGGGTGGAGGAAAGAAAGAAAAATATAAAATAAGCTGCAAGTACACACACACACACACACACACACACACACACACACACACAAAATGTTTCTTGTAGCTTAAGAAACATTTTGCCATCAAATAAACATCCATCTCAATAAACACCAAACTTGTTCTTTGGTGCGTGGTATAATTCACAATGTGCTAGTTTTCAGTAAACCCTGACTTATTTTTACAAGCACTATGCATTTAAATCAATCATTATATTATTATCACAGTATAATAGGCCCAACTTGTTTGATCTGCTTGTATTTGTTCCGTATTACTTTTATCTTTGTGAGGCATTCCAATATATCTCGAGGCACAGTAAAATAAACCTTAAAAGTTGTTAAGCTTTTTTATTGTAATTAATTTATTGAATACTCTTGGCATTTTCAAAAACATTTAGAATTTATTACCTTTTCTAATTAACTTCATGTCATTTTTTTCCCAATCATAATCCTAAACCTAGAATTTTTCTACATTTCAATAAAATTGTATATTGTTTTTGCTTGTTTACTGGGATTATTTTCACGTGAAGGGCTTTTAAAATAGATGTAATCCATGCTTTCACAGTATGTCCATATGTACTGCTTCTCTCTAGTGGTCCCATCCATAATCCCTTTTGAAAAAAGTTTCTATAAAGATGTTGAGTGTTCAGCTGGACAGGCATCAGGGTATTCTATTGGGTTAAATGCATGCACTTTCACTCTTTTACTATGGAAAACACTAATTTCTATTATTGATTGCTGTGTTCCAGGTCCTATTTTAGTTACTTTAGAAACAAGTTACTCTATTTCAATATTTCCAAGAGTTAAATTTTAATATATAGTATTAATGAAAGAGAAAATAAATTAATCAAAATTTAATTTCCAATGGCTAAAAATTGGCCATTAAAATTTTAAATCCATAGTTTAACTCGAGATCAACCCTGTTTTATTTTCTTCTGCTAAAATGTTTCCATATTTAAAAATCAAATAATTATTAAAGGTGATGTGTGATGTTCTTTTTACTAGTACATTTTTAATAAGAATTATTAAAAATAAAAATAGGTAATGAAAGTGACAAATGTTGGCGCACTTATGACCTATAAGTAGAGTATTTGACCACAGGGGAACAGACAAGAGTGCAAACAATGGGGGCAGGGAAGTGACTTGCACAAGGTTCAACGCCAGTTATCAGTGATAGCTGTGTGCTCGGAAGAATATGGAAAGTAGTCCCTACTGAGAACCTATGGAAATGCATTGTGATACCTCTGAAGACAACAGAGTAGCTTTATTAGGATTTGAACTACTAGAACAAAGTACTGGGTAGCCGAAAACACAGATTGGTATCATCACAATTCAGGATCCTGGAGATCCGAGTTGCAAGGCTGCTCTTTCAAGTTTATAGTTGGTTAGCCTTTCTTTTGTACCCACCATGGCAAGAGTGTGGGAAGGAGCTACCTTTGTCTCTCTTCCTTTTACATACATCTTCTTTTGTTCACACACAATGGTTTACTTATTCTTTGGTGTTGGGAGGGACACACATATGCCACAGTGTGTATGTGGTGATCAGAGTACAGCTTGCTGGAGTCAGGTTTCTCCCTCTGCTATGTGGGATCAAACTCAGGTTGTCAGGTTTGAAGCAAGTACCCATCCCTGCTGAAGAAGTTAACAGCCCTCTTCCCCTTCATAATAGGATGTTGATCCCATTGAAAGGGCTCACCCTCTAGATTAATTTTATATCTAATTTTAAATATTTTCCCAAGGTTGTCTTTTTCAAATACAATAAAGTGATGGCAAGAGGTTCAGTTCACCACAGGAAATTTAGGGGGACATCCATAGGAGTAAGAGTCAGGCTTTTGGATAACTATGGTCAATGGAAGATCAAAATAAAAGGGATAAGGCTGGATAGTGGTGGCACACACCTTTAATCCCAGCACTTGGGAGGCAGAGGCAGGTGGATCTTTGTGAGTTTGAGACCAGCCTGATATACAGAGTGAGTTCCTGGATGTCCAGGGCTCACAAGGAAATCCTGTCTTAAAAAAAGAGAAGGAAGGAAGGAAAGAAAGAAAGAAAGAAAGATAATGGATAAATATAAATGCACAATAAATTCACAAAGAAATGTGAAATTGATGTGAAATATTCTGAGACAATAAAGCTTTGGGATATATAATGTGCAAATAATATTATTAGGGGATGATATACAGAATAGATGGGAAATAATAAACAAAGAAATAGTAGGATAAACTTTTCCAAACTAAAAACAACAACAAAACCAAACCAGAATTATAAAAAAAAAAAAAGATGAAAGTTTGAAAAGGCTACTGAGAACCAGGGATAATTAACAAGATACGCATACATATCTAACTCATTTATCATCTGCATAAAATTAAGAAAATAAAATAACAACAAAAGACAGAAGAAGTATAATTTTCTTTTTTTTTTTACTTTTTATTTTTTATTTTTTTATTGTTTAGGGGTGCTGACAATCATAGGAAGATTTTGACGCTAGATTTTAGTTGGTAGTTTTGAAGTTTATGTGGCCATTTTTTTTATTTGAGATTTTTTAGGGGTCTTTTTTGACCAAACTATATTAGCCTGGAAGCAATATATAGGGTTTTTTTATACTTTTAATTAATTTATTTATTTGCCTTGGTGTTTGTCTGGAACTGGAAGTACAGACAGCTGTGAGCTGCCATGTGGGCACTGGGTATCGAACCTCGGTCCTCCAGGAGAGCAGTCATCACTCTCAACCGCTGAGCCATCTCTCCAGCCCCAGAAGTATAATTTTCAAATAGCAAGTTTAATGGAGACAGAATATTATGCTGTAATAAAATTTTCAAAATATTAAGACCAAATGATAATTTACATGTGTCTTTGAATATAGTAAACTGTTCATAAGAAAGATGATAAGTGCATATGTACTTAGAGAAATAAAAAAATGAGTATTTATTTGAGAAATCATGAGACATTTCTACAGAAAAAAGAGACGATTACTGGAATGAAAACATGTAGCAGGAAAGGATTATTATCTCTTCAGGGAGATATCTGCAGCCATACAGAGCCTTTATGTCAGGATCTGACTAATGAGCCCTGAGAAGAGATGACATATGGGGCTAGTGACTCCTGTCATCCAAGGACACTATCACAGTGCTCTGGGATCTTCATCCGTGTGTGGCTGGCTTTGAGGACCAACAGAAGCACTCACACTCTTTGATAGACAGTGTGGGTTAGAAATACCCCATTGAGATTTCCCACTATAGCCTCTGTTAACCTGCTTATTCTGGAGAATAGAAACAACTGAAAATTAAGATATTTGTGAGAAAGAACATTCTCAAGTATAATCTGTAATTCCATGTTATATAAGTAACTGAGAATTTTTAATTTGTTGGGTTCAATAATAATCAAAGCTAAGGCACTATTTTGGCTATTAAAAAAAAAAATTAATAGTCTCTGTTCCCCTCTCCCCTGGCTCCAAGTGAGATTATAGCTATCAATGACTCTTATAGACAATTGTAGTCTTGTAGATAGAATAGTTGTCATGATTTTGTGATTTCCATGTAACTATGCAGAAGGCAGACAACCCACAAAAAGACCTTCAGTTAATAATTCAGTCATTAGTTCTCTAAGCTGGAAGCAGCCTGAATCCTGAACCTCTCCTTTAAATGACCACTTGTTACTTCAGAGCCTCCTGCATGCACAAGAAATGAGCTGTTATTATACTACTTTGCTGGGAGTTTTTGTGGATGTGGTAGTTTGGCTGACCATTGAGAGTTTAAAGACTTGAGTAAATTCTAGTTCTTTCTCTTTTGTTCCATGTTTGTAGCTTAAAAATGGGGAGAAAACAAGAAAAAGAAGAAGGAGAAGAAGGAGGAGAAGAGAAAGAGGAAGAAGAAAAAGAAGAACAAGAACAAGAAGAACAAGAAAAAGGAGATCTCTCAATACCCTGTTCCAGCCACTATGCCTATTGCTTATTGACAGCCTATCTGCAATGACAAACTGTTAGCCCTCAGAAACCATAAGTTCCAAATGAACTCCTAATCATGGTGTTCTATGACAGCAACAGAAAAGCAGCTGATATTAGCTTATCCATAAAAAAAATCAGTTAATAGCCAATTTTCATGAAAATCAGACTAATTGGCCATTCTGTACTTCATAAAAGGAGTTTCAAAATATTTCAAAATTATAAAAGGCAAACAAATTAGAAGTAAAAAAGATTATATACTCTGATCAGAATACCATTAAACTGGAAAACAATTAAAAAGTGTTTAAAAATATTACATTTAAAATAGTAGTTTGCTTTTATAAAGATGCCAGATGAAAGGACAAAATTAAAATTTAATATATAAACCTGAAAGGTACCAAAACACAGTGTACCACAGTCAGTGCAATGGAAACAGCTAAGAACATGTTACACCTTTAAATGTTCACCTTCCAGACAAAACTGACTGAATGTCAAGAAGCAATGTCCAGCTTTGTTTCTTAGAACCAAAACATCTAAAGCAACTGGGACATAGACACAGCAGGGTCACAAACTAGAGTTCATGCTGTGCTGCCTACCAAGAACCTGCCAGAAATTTAATAGCTGCAAATAGTATTAAATACTTTGGAGTAACTATAACCAAAGAAGTAACAGACCTATTTGACAAAAATTTTAAATCACTGAAGAAAGAAATTGAAGAGAATATCAGAAAATGGAAAGATCTCCCATGTTCCTGGATAGGTAGGAACAACATAGTAAAAATGGCAATTCTACCAAAGGCAATCTACAGATTCAATGCACTGCCCATCACAATCCCAACACAATATTTCTTGGACCTTGAAAGAACAATACTCAATTTCATTTGGAATAACAGGAAAGCCAGGATTGCCAAAACAATTTTACTCAACAAAAGAACCTCAGGAGGTATCACCATCCCTGACTTCAAGTTATACTATAGAGCTACAGTAATAAAAACAGCCTGGTACTGGCATAAAATCAGACTTGTGGATGAATGGAATAGAATTGAGGATCCCAACATTAGCCCAAAAACTTATGAACACCTGATCTTTGACAAAATATTCAATGGAAAAAAGATAGTATCTTTAACAAATGGTGTTGGCAAAGCTGTTTGGTAGTGTGTAGAAAAATGCAAATAGATCCAAACCTGTCACCCTGCACAAAACTCAAATCCAAGTGGATCAAAGACCTCAACATGAACCCAGCCACACTGATTTTGATAGAAAAGAAAGTGGGAGATACCCTCCAACAAATTGGCACAGGTGACCTCTTACTAAATGTAATACCAGAAGCACAGACACTAAGAACAACAATCAATAAGTGAGACCTCCTGAAACTGAGAAGCTTCTGTAATGTCAAGGACAGAGTCAATAAGACAAAATGACAGCCTACAGAATGGGAAAAGATTTTCACCAACTCTACAAGTGGCAGAGGGCTGATC
>PVIH01029607.1:0-13376 GCA_004025045.1 Sigmodon hispidus
GGTGCATGCCATGGTGTGTGGTGGGAGGTGCATGCCATGGTGTGTGGTGGGAGGTGTGGTGGTCTGTCCCTGCCACGTCAGGCTGGGAGAGAGAACTCAGGTTGTCTGTCTTGGTGGCAGCTGCTGTCTCTTCGTGAGCCACTTCACCAGCCCCACAACCTTTGCACCATGGCTGGCAATTTATTTTTCTCTCTGCTTGGTAATTGTCTCATCTGTTTTTCCTTCATAAACCAGATACAGTAATCAACCTTCTACTCAATACTTTTAGTCAAATGATCTGGGTTCCTGTAGTTCCAGCACTTGGAGGCAGGAAGTTCATACGTACAAGGTGATCCTCGGCTACTTAGTGAGTTTGAGGACAGCCTGAGCTAAGTGATATTATTATCATTTTCTAGGATGCTGCAGACTCATTCGTCAGTTTTCTGAGGTTTGGGGTTACCGTCTTCCCTGAGCCAATTTTGGTATCTGTTTTGTTAGAATAATGATACCAGGTGGAATAAGTTATTTCTCTACTGCCAGTAGATAAGACATTGGGCTGTAACTCAGCCAATTCAACTGCTAAAAGTATGTATGTTTCACTACCAGGAATGGTGGAAATATTTTGCCTCTCACGATATTTTAGCAGATTCATAGTGTCTGCCAAAAGCACTATATCGAGTGGTTCTGAGACCCTATGTATAGGTAGTGCTGTGATTGATTAACAATGTCTGCCACAAGTAAGGGAGGAGTGGCAGCCGAATTTCAGGCCATAGGTCTGTATTGAGCATCATTTATTTCTCATGCTCTCAAGATCTCATTGTCCCTGTGGTCTATGTGGGAAGCGTTCTTGTGGACATAAGACTAAGTCACAGTGGCTGTGTGGACTGTAATAATTTACTTTTAAGGTTGGAAGATGGATAAACTCCAAAGCCAGAGTTTAAACTGTGGCTTTGCCATTTACTTGTTGAATGAATTTAGTATCTTCATTGGTCAGTATCTTTAATCTCAGCTTATTCTTCTGGATAAAATAATGGAAATAGTCATTTTTATCTGTAAACATATTTTGACACCTAGACAATATACTACATACAAAGAACATGAGGCAGGGTATGTGTTCATTCATTTAAAAACATATTTATGAAAGTCTGCTATGTGCTGGGCAATGGCAGTCAAACAATAAATAACACAGGAGTTCTGCTTATGATGCTCTCAAAATCTGGTAGGTTAAACACACACACACACACACACGCACGCACGCACGCACGCACACACACACTCAATTCAAAGGGTCCTGAGAGACAAGATTGCAGCCAAATGGGTGCATGTGTGCCTCCCTGAAGAGAAATCCCCCAAGCTGAAGTCTGAAAACAGAAGAGGTGCAGTTTAGAAGGTGACAGGGTCTGTCCCCTGAGCAGCTGGAGTTTTTCCTCAGAGTATAACAGCCTTGTCTCATGGAAAATGCTAATTTTCTTCCTGTCTGATTTCTGAGGACTTGGAATTTGAGGCATCCCAGTGGAGTCTTGTGTGACACAGTCCTTTTCTCATTCACATGGATGCTGTCTGCTGGATGAGATAAAGCAACAATGGGTGGAGTCAGTCCTCCTTTGTCCCTAGGGCTGCTGGGAAGGGAGGCTGGTCCTGTGGGTAATGTTTCTGAGGAAGGAGGAACTGGAGAGCACAAGTCCACATGGGAAGATGGAGAACTACAGTATGGGACTCACCAAAGAAGACTGATGCTACCTGTTTATATTTAGCCAATAAAATGCAATGGGCTCTGTGAAGGGTATGTGCATGTAAATTGTTATTTATTGCTTTGAGAGAAAACTCCCACACAGGCTTCCCTGGCAAAGGAAGATTTGAAGAAAAAAAATTTGGCACAAGTAAGGTATGGCTAAAAGGAACAGTTTGTCTCCAGTGTTTGTCAATATATCATCATTAAGAGGGAAAATAAAATCAAAGATCCCTCTTCAGCCAAACACATTTATTCGTTAATATATATTTATTGAGCAACCACACTGTAGGAGGTCTAGAGGCATAGTGCTTGATGAGTTGATATGGTCCTTGTCTATATGGAGGAGGCAAGGCAGATGGCCAACGGTTTTAATGATATTTTGAGACAATGCCCAAGAACCAACATCTCCCTTGACTTGGTTCTGATGGTGAAGGATAAGAAAGCACATAAAATACTAAAAGTACTAGATAGAGTTCTCAGTGGCTGGGAGAAAGCAGACAGCCCTCTACACAGAACTGTCAGGTGTGGATCAGACAGGCCGAAGATGCTTGGTGAGATCTGAGGGCAAAATAGAACCTTCTTTCTTTCCAGATGGAGACATCTGTACCTACTTGTGCAGGAGGTCAAAGCCAAAACCAAGAGCCAAAAGCAGCTTGACCCAATCCATTGTCACCTAACTAGAAAGAGAAAGAGGATAGGAGAGAGAAACTAGGCAGGTCCTTTCCTTACAGTGGCCTTCTAGAAAATAATGTTTCAGCAACACCCTAAAGCTTTACAGTGAGTTGCTAACAGAAGTGGTAGAAGTGATGATATACTAAGAATCAGACGGGGGACAGTTGTGTGAGGAACTGGGAACATAAATGTGGTGGTTTGAATAGAAGTTGACTCCGGAGACTCATGTGTTGAAATGCTTGGCCCATGGTGGGTGGCATTATTAGGAGGTGTGGCCTTATTAGAGGAAATGTATCATTATGGGAACAGGCTTTGAGGTCTCATATGCTCAAGCATATGAGTTACTATGGTCATGGTATCTCTTCACAGCAATGAAACCCAAACTAAGACAGGAGTAAGGTAATGTTATGATAGGCCTGACCATGATTTGTTTGGAGGAATTTGGACTTAGGGAGTTTGGGTTAGGAAAGCAGTGGGATGCTTTAAGTGCTCTTTAATGGCCTGTACTAGTAGAATCATGGAAGGTGGTTATGCTGAGTGTGATTTGAACTGTGGGAGCTTAATAGGTTACAGAGAAGAAGAAGTTTAGTATATTGTCTGGAGATTGTCCTTGTGATATTTTGATGAAGAATGTGGCTGCTTTTTCCTCTTGTTGGAAAAGTCTACCTGAGACTCAAATGAAAAGCTTTAGAGTAATTGCATTGGCAAAGGAAATCTCAAAACAGCTTAGTATAGACTCTGCCATGTGGTTATTAGTATTCTCTCTTATGAAGATTAATAACAAAAAGGAGCAAGCTGAACAAGTAAAAATACAAAATGTACAGTTCAAAAAGTGGGATTGGAGCTAAACCCTATGTTTAAGGAGGTAAACAGGTTAAGAAATGGATTAAAGGAAACAGGAACTTCAGGTCAGAACAAGACCCTATCCAGCTAAACTTACATTTTATTTCTTTGTAAAAAAGAAATAATGTCTCAGGTCCAGGAGTAGTTGTACACACCTTTAATCTCAGCACTAAGGAGACAAGAGGTAAGTGGATCTCCAAGTTCAAGATCAGCCTTGTCTACAGAGTGAGTTTCAGGACAGCCAAGTTTAGGCAGTGAATGTAACCATTGAAAACAGAAAACTCGTGAAGATGTAATTGAATGAGAGGGGCATGTTTGAGCCACAGAAATAGTAGAACTTGGCTGCTTCAGCCACATGGTTCTGCTTTTAGAGTTAAGGATAGAATCAAGGGGCTATAGGATCCTCCTCTATGACTAATGAAATCATCTGAGGCCAGGTGTGTGTCAGGGGTATGAATGAAGGCTTAGAGAGGCCATTGTGTGAACCTATAAGGATGAAGTCGGTGTTGTCTTGGAGACCCCAACAGTTTAGAGATGCCAGAGCTATGGGATAGCTGCTGAGGAGAACTGCTAATAGAGAATAGAACCATCCCAAAAGGAAAAAGCATGTTGCAGAAACAAACAAACAAACAAACAAACAAACAAACAAAAAACCCCAGCTGAATAGAGTTAGAGATCTGAAGAGTCACTTAACATCAGACATGGAGATGCAGAGGTTGGAGCTTTCCCAGCTGGATTTTGGTCTTTCTTTGGTCCAGTATTTCCTCACTATGACCCCTTTTCTCCATTTTGAAACAGTAATGTATATCCTATTACATTATATGTTGAAAGTATGTGACCTGCTTTTTGATTCTGATTTTATAGGGGATTACAGTTAAAAAAAATTGCATGAATCTCAGAAGAGACTTTAAATTTAGACTTTTAAATAAGGTTAATCCTGTTATAAACTATGGGCACTTTTGAAGTTGGATTGAATATATTTATACATTATGTTATGGTTACAAGCCTATGGGGACTAAGGAGTGGAATATGGTGGTTGAATAGGACATAGACATGTGTTGAAATGCTTGGCCTAGAAGGAGTGGCATTATTAGGAGGTGTTGTTAAAGTAGGTATGGGCCTGTTGCAGGAAGTGTATCACTGTAGGCATGGGCTTTGAGGTCTCATATGCTCAATTTATGCCTAGTGTAGCAATAGTCTTCTTAACACTGTCTGCAGATCAAGATGTAGAACCCTCAGCTCCTTTTATGGCACCATGCCTGCCTGCACACTGCAATACTTCCCTCCAGGATTATAATGGACTAAGCCTCTGAAACTGTAAGCAAGCACCAATTAAATATTTTTCTTTATAAGAGTTGCTATGTTCACAATGTCTCTTTATAGCAGTAGAAACGCTAACTAAGACAGTAAGTAAGGTCCATTGACAGGAAGAAGCCATGACTCTGGGCTCTTCTTGAGGCACTAACTTGAGGAACATGAGGGAAAGGTGGGGGTACAGATGTTCTGTGCTGCCTCTACCACTGCACACTGTACTCAGACTTCCCATATTCTCCTCCAGAATCTAGCATGGTAAGTATATACTTATTATTTATGCAATGCACCAGATCTAGATCAGGTCCAACATTTTATCTGTCTGGCTTAGTCTGTTTATCCATTCCTTGTAGAAGCTGATTCTATGTTTTTTAGAGTCACATATCCTGTGTCCCAACCTAGTCCCACCACTTCTTTCTGCACCAAAACCAACCTTTAGGCTTACATCAGAATATGTCCTATCTGCATCTACCCACAGGACCCTTTGTGACATCTCCTCCTCCTCCCTCAATTCTCAGATTTCCCATGTCTTTCTCTAGGGTCTAACCTGGTGACTACTCTTGACCTCCACATCTATGCCTTTCCTGAAACTTTCAGATCTAGCCTGGCTCCCACAGCCAGGGGACTAGCCTGGTCTGGCCTTCCTTGCCTTCACTGCAGAGAATCTCTAGGCATGGAACACCATCTTCTCTACCTATCTGCCAAACTACAGGACTCTTTCATTTGTATCCAACCTTCCCACTTGACCTTTCTATCTCCATACTCCCACCTTAGAATGAGAAGTATGCCCTTTATATCATTCCAGTTCCCTCTTTCCATCTAACTTCATTTCACTCAAGCCATTTTCAATCTCAGACCAGGCCACCCCTTATCTTCTCTTCCTCTGCAACCTCCTTTATGCACAACAAACTCAGAACTAACAGAAGAAGTTCACATGCCCATATCTCTTCTAATGAATGCCAACATCATGAAAGAGCAAGCCAGTATCTTCTTTCCCAAGCCCACAAGCCCTGTAGAAATCTTTGCCACTGAGAATTTTCTAGATGAACCTCAGGACACAAAAATTATAAACTCCCTCAAAGAATTAAAGAAGACACAGTGAAAGAATTAACGACACAGAATAATTAAAGAGAGCTCAGTTAAATTAAGGAGAAAGTACATAATGAGAATAAATGACTGGGTGATGCCCCAGAAAACACAAATATAAGGCTGATAGAAATGACCAGGATTATCCCAGACTTGAAAATGGAATTCAATAGAGAAAGAAACATTGAAGAAGACTCAAGCTGAAATAAAGATGGAGTCAAAAAATGCACTAGCCCAACTAGAAAGCTCAATGAAAAGCCTTACAAGAAGAATGAATGAAGTAGCAGACAGAATATCAAGTTTTGAAGATAAAATAGAGAATCTAGACCAATAAGCAAGAAACATAAAAAATTAAGATTACAGGAAAGGAACACACAAGAAATATGGGATGCCATACAAAACTAAACCTGGGAGTTACAGGAATCAACAAGAGAGAAAAATTCCAACTTACTGGCATAGACCATTCAACAAGATCATAGAAGAAAACTTCCCCAAACTAAGGCAAGTCACATCATACAAGAAGCATACAGAATACCAAATAGACAAGATCAGAAAAGAATACCTGCAACATGTCATAGTTAAAAACACTAAGTATACACAACAAAGAAAGCATATTGAAAACTACAAGAGAAAAAAATGCAAGTTACATATAAAGGAAATACATCAGAATAATAGTTGATTTCTCAATGGAAACTCTGAAGGTAAGAATAGCTTGTAGTGATTTATTCCAAATCCTTAAATACTATGACAGCCAACATAAGAAACTATCTGCCATAATTGAAAGAGAAAGAAAAACTTTTCACAACAGCCTAAAAAGCGATATCCAACAAACTAAACCTAAGGATAACACAGGAAGTAGTGTCTCAGGCTAGAGAGGAATGTGCATAGCAGAGACTGTGGAAAGAAATATGAAGCCATAATCATTAAAACACAAAATACTATTGATAACCCAAACAACACCAAAAGTCAACCACACAATGACCATAACTAATATTTTATAATAACTAATAACTAACTCATATTTTAATAGTAACTTTAAATATCAAAGGTTTTAATTCTCCAGTCAAAGACATTTATTGACCAAATGGTTTAAGAAACAAAATCCATCTATCTGATGTCTACATGAAACACTTGTCAGTTTTAAAGATTGTAGTCAGAAGTTTCTGTCTCACCAGAAACTCTCAAATGCCCAGCAGCTGCTTCCCAAATAATTGACTCAAAGGCTTAAATGATGGCTTTTACTACTGTTCAAACTTATTTACTAACTAGCTCTTATGCTTAAATTAACCCATAATTCTAATCTGTGTTTAGTCACATGACTTAGTACCTTTTCTCAGTCCAGCATTCTCATCTTGGACTCTGTGTCTGGCTGGTGTCTGTTGCTCTGTGTTTCTTCTTTCCAGAATTATTCTAGTCTAGTCACCCACCTCTGATTTCTGCCTAGCTACTGGCCTATGAGCATTTTATTAAACCAATACAAGTAAAAAATCTTTACAAGAGGATTATCCCACAGCAAAAGATGGGCTCTACCTTAGAGCCAAAGGATGGAGAAAAGCATTTCGATCAAATAGGACCAGGAATCAGGCATTATTATCCTAATATTAGGCGAATTACACTTCAAACTAAAACTAATCAGAAAAGATAGAAATTCTCCATTCTAATCAGCAGAAAAGTTAACCAAAAAGACATGACTATCCTCAACTTATGTGCACAAAACTCAAGGGAACCCACTTTTATAACAATTCCACTATTGGATTTAATAACACACATTAACATTAACTAACTAATATATGATTTCAGTACTTCATGTTCTCCAGTAGACAGGTCATCTGAACAAAAAATAAACAAGAAAAATCATAATTAATCGACATCAAATTAACTTAATAATTAGCTACAAAATATTCTGTCTAATGCCAAAGATCACAATTCTACTCAGCAGCACATAGAAGCTTTTCTAAAGTAGAGTACATCTTTGGACACAAAACAAATTCTTACAAATTCAAAAAGAGTTAAATAGCTCCTTGTATCCTGTCTGATCATGATACAATAAAATTTAAAACTGACTATAAGAAAACAAAGTTCTAGCAAATATGCAAACTCACTTAGTAAATACTGGATGAGCTAAAGAAGAAATCAAGACAAAAATCAAAAGCTGTCTTGAACCAGATAAAAATGAAAACACAGCATAATATAACAAAACCTCCAGGAAACATTGAAAGCTGCCCTACGGGGAAATATATGGCTTTCAGTGTTCACACTACACAAATCAGAAAGAACACAGATAAATGGCTAAGACACAACTCAAAAAGTTGGAGAAACAAGAACAAACCAAATCCAAACAATGTTGATGGCAAGAAATAATCAGAGCAGAAATCAATGAAATAGAAACAAAGAAAATAATTCAAAGAATCCAACTAATCTAGAGCTAACCTCTTTAAGAAGATAAACAAGACTGACAGACTCTTGGCCCAACTAATCAAAAAAAAAAAAAAAAAAAAAAAAAAAAAAAAAAAAAAAAAAAAAAAAAAAAAAAAAAAAAAAAAAAAAAAAAAAAAAAAAAAAAAAAAAAAAAAAAAAAAAAAAAAAAAAAAAAAAAAAAAAAAAAAAAAAAAAAGGACCAAAATTAATAGAATGAAAATGAATAGGCAAACATTATAGCAGGCATCAAACAAATCCAAATCCAGAATATTATAAGGCAATATTTTAAATACTTATAATCCATAAGTTAGACAAATCTAAAAGACATGAATGGTTTTTCTAGAGAAAGCCAAACAAATAGAATTAAACCAAGAAGAAGTCAGCTGCCAAACTGACCCACAATGAATGAGGAGATTGAAAGCGTAATAAAAAGCCTTCTGGTTAAAAAAAAGTTTAGGGCCAGATGGTTTCACAGTAAAATTCTACTAGACAAAAATTATCTATAGCCAATTCTTCTTAGACTCTTCAAAAATAAAAAATAAAGACAAAAGAAATAATCCCAAGCTCCATATCATTCTGATACCCAAACCAGGTAGACATAACAAAAAAAAAAAAGAAAAAAAAAAAAGAAAGCTGTAGGCTAATATCCCTAATAAACAGGCTCAAAAATATTCAATATTTTTACATTTAAAAATATTTAATTTAAACATCCATACATCAAAAAGATTATGCAACATGACCACGTTGGCATTATCCTTGAAATTGATAGAGGAAATAGAAAAAAGGGAACCCCTGAGGGAGGGGGAAGGAGGCAAATAAAGAAGAAGAAGGTGAGTAAAATAATAATAATGACATCCGGAAAAGCCCCAATGAATCTTACTATTTAACTATTTACAAAACAAAAACCCTACAATATTCTTAACTCTGTGTATAAATACATACGTAGTTTTAATGAACCTTTCTTATCTGGGGGAATGGTGGTCCTTCTAAGAGCCAAAGACTACCTAACAAAAACCCAATACCAGACATGAAAAGTCCTCTTTTGAGTGGCTGGCCAGGGCTGTTCAAGAGATTCTCAAAACAAAATTCATTACTGTTGTCCTTAAGGAGGTGTAGAATGTAAGGCCCTATTGCTCAAATACCACACTCTTCAGAAATGGGACCCAAAGATACCTGAGATAGAGCTAACTAGAAAGCCCCTCCCTGAGGAATAGATGCCATGGTACCAAAAGGTGACAACTAACAGTCCTACACAGCTGGAATGTCTATGAACCACATCAATAACCAGTGTGGCACACAATAACCCTCAGGACACAGTAGCGGCATGCATACCTCGGTGGTAACAGATAGCTTTCTAATCAGACTTAAAACCTACTCGGCAAGAGGGAGACTGTTCTTAGCATTGGAAATCAATCTAAGTACTGGGTGCTAGTGAAGTCATTGAAGGAGACTCTACAGCCACTAATTTACTAAACCAGTCTAATCTCTAGAAGAAATCTCTAAACATTTGTCTGTCTACCAACAGAGGAGTATATGCTTCACCCTATCAAGGAAAGTCCTTATTGTAACAGATGGAGACCATACAGAACCTCACAACCAATCAAAATGCAGAGTTGTAGCGCCCAGCTCCAGTAAATGCATCTACAAAATATTCTTGCACCTAAGGCTCAGGGGACATGTGGAAGAGAGGGGTGGCAGAAAAAAAAAAAAAAAAAGAAACAGAAGATTCAGTGAGTATTCTGTGAGACTGTGTTTCTTTGAAGCTATACACACAAACTCACCAACATGACCACCCAAATGTGAGCTGGACAAGGATGACATCAATGAGCCCGTCAAACTGGATAGAGGAGAGCCCATGCCATCTCAGACCTCCACAAAGAACTGTGGTCAACTGAGGAAACCTGGGAATGAGAAAGATGCTTTTCCCATGGACAGAATGACTATGTAAAGAAATGTATGCATGCAATAGCAATTGGTTAAAAAAAAGGTAAGGTCTGAATTTTCAGGAGAGCAGAAAGGGTGATGTGGAAGAGTTTAGAAGGGGAAAGGAAAGGGAGAAATATAATTAAATTATAATCTTAAAAATGAAAAAAGGGTAAACACAAAAAAATGATGGCTCTACTAATAAACTGCCTGATGTAAAAATTAATGTCCAGTAAACATTATCATGATGATGAATAAAAGGCAGGGGTCTATAGAGGCCTGTAGCCACTTTAGGGACTTCCATTTGCCATTGATTGGAGGGCTGGCAGCTAGGGAATTTCCTGGCTGCACAGCAGGGAATCCAGATCGCTTGGGTATGTTTCTTGTATCTCTGAGCATAAAGACTGAAGTCTTTACTTATATCATTCTATTATTAATACAAATTCGGGAGCCAGATATTGGCCTGTGGTCTGCATTCGGAGAGCCCTTGGTGTTCAGATAGTGGGAGGCAGAGCATCAAAAGAGGGTACCCAGAAAATGTGTCCAGGGTTTAGGAACTGGCAGGAAAGGCTTGTGGAAGTCAAGCACTTTTAAATATGATGGATTTTTTATATTTGGTGTTTGTCACCTCCAAAGCTCAGGTTGAAAATTCATCTTTAAAGTCACATGTTAATGGCACTTTGGAGAAAGCCATGGGAGGTAATTAGGGCTGTATGAGGTCATAGTTGTGGCTGCATTTTGGCTTCCTAAGGAGAGAAAGGGCCCTAGTCATCAAACTGGCTTTTTCTTGCCATATGGTGCTGTGTACCTCTTCAGGACACGGTAACAGGTTATACTGCAAAGAAGCTGTCCTCAGATGCACCCTTGATCTTGAACCTCTAAGCTTTCAGAGCTCTAAGAAATGCTTTTCTTTATAAATCACCATTTGTGATATTTAATTCTAGCAACAGAACTGGACTAAAATGTATATGGAGTTGAGAAAATTCATCATAGTTCTTGTGCAGGCAGACTTGGACTTTGAGCCTAACATATTGAAGAACGCTCTCTGGGATGGCCTTTTCTGCACAGTAGTAAGAGTTTAGTCCTAGAGTATTCACTTGAGCTTCAGTGACTGCCCCTTGGAAATGACCGTGATGGAGGTCATGACTGGTGATTTTCTTAGAAGAAAAAACTTCTCAGGCAGTGATTTGGCACTGAGTGTATCAGCTGGTGGCAAATGGGTGAACATCTAAACATACAACCTACACATTGAAGAATTGTGGATGGATGCACACACACACACACACACACACACACACACATATACATCACAAGGTTTGGTGGCTTGGAAGAATAGGCTCTCTTCCTCTGTCTCTCCACCCATACTCTTCTTTTGTAGGTTGGGCTTCTGGGAAAACGGATTCTAAGATGGAGATTTATATGTGAGAAGCTGACTGCAGATTTCTCTTAGGCTGTAATGAGAAGGGTGTTAGCCTTGAAGGCCTGTGTAGAAGTAGATTCTGAAGTCAGTGGAATAAAAGGCATGAAGAGTTGGGGATCAGGGGAAGGAGAGAGAGGGATGATTTTTTTTTTTTAAGGAATTGTTTAACCTAAATGTGAAAGCCTGTCAAGTATGAAATCTTCTGGGACAGGCTGCCAAGCTAGAGGGTGGGGAGAATTTCAATCAACCCAAAGACAGTTATTTTGCATCTGCAGGGAAAAGGTTATTTTCCTGCATGGAAAGGTCAATCTTGGTTCTAGTATGATTGTCACCTGGTGGGATGGAACCCACCCACCCACATTACAGAGGACAACCCACTTCACTGGAAGTGTGTGTATTATGCTGATCTCATCCCTTACACACACATACATACATACACACACATCCTTCATACATACAACTAGAGTAAATTCCAGAGTACAAATTAACCACCATAGGGATCCAGTTTTTGAGCCCTAGAGTCCCTGGATTTGGCCAATCAAGGGAAAGGTAAACCTTCAATAGAACAGCGCCTGTTAGTGTAGAGTGTAGTGAGAGACTGTGGGACCACATCAGCTGGCTCTCTTGGTAGCTGAAGGAGTGGGTGTCTTGGCTGGTCTGGATAATGTACCTCAACAACCTCTATGCTTCCTAAGGCTGACACATCCCTTTCAGAATAGACTTTTTATTTGATAAAATTCCTTTTCCTAATTGGTGCCTACCTACTTACTGAGTAAAAGCTGTGTCTTCTGTGGCTCCAGCCTGGAACACTCCAGTCCCTCACTTGGTCCATTCTTGTGTTGTTTGTTTGTGGGAGTTTCCTAGAGTATGACTCTTCTTTCCTGGATCTCTGGCTAATGTTAGAACATGATGACCTCTTAAAAATAAGAGGACATTCTGCCACTTATATGGCCTGCCAACATTAGATAGTTGAAAAAAATCTTAAAATTTATTTTTATGTATAAAGAGGCTAATCTTTCTGGAAGATGCCACTAGAATAATAGTCTTTCAGTAAAGAAATGATCCTCGGCTCAGATTGTTTGGTTGACAGATCTCAGCTGTCTTTCTTCTCTGTCTAGTGAAAGCTGTTAGTGGGCTACAATATTCAGGGATAGAATGTGGGGACACCTCTTCTTTTCTCTTGTCTTCTGCTTCAATTGTCTAGAATCAGGAAGATGCTAGCCAAGCACGGTAGGAGGTTATGCTCTGGTATCAGTCAACTTTCCACCACTCTGACAAAATTCTTGAGATTAAATCAACTTAAAAAAAAAGAATGGTTTATTTGGTCTCATACTTTGGAGCTTTCTGCTTATGGCCAGACCATCCCTTTGCTTCTGGGTCATCTGGAAGGCAGCACATTGTAGTGAGGACATGTAGTGGAGAAAACCGTTCTCATCATGACCAGCAGGGAAAGAAGAAGAGAAGGGCCTTGGAGTGTCCTCACTTCAAAGGACTGTCTCCAGTGACCTAGCTTTCTCTACGAGGCTCAACAACACAAAGTCTCCACCATTTCCCAATAGTATCACTTGTCAGAAATAAAGCTTTAACACATGAACCTGTAACATTACCTACACCATAGCAACCAGTAAAGGCATGCCCCAGATTCCTTTAAAGTTTTATTTATTTATTGGTACTGGGGACTGAATCAAGAAGCTCACACATGCTCCTCAAGTGTCCTACTACTGAACTATCCAGTGAGCCTCAGAATATACTTTATTGTAAGCAGGCCCCTAAATTCCTTATTGCTGGGTTCCTAGAGTGTGGTCTATAGGCATTCACACTCAGCTGGGTTCCTGGAGTGTGGTCTATAGGCGTTCACCCTCAGCTGGGTTCCTGGAGTGGGGTCTATAGGCCTTCATCCTCAGCTGGGTTCCTAGAGTGTGGTCTATAGGCGTTCACCCTCAGCTGGGTTCCTGGAGTGTGGTCTACAGGTCTTCACCCTCAGCTGGGTTC
>PVIH01029608.1:0-13379 GCA_004025045.1 Sigmodon hispidus
GCCTTTGGTAGAATTGCCATTTTTACTATGTTGATCCTACCAATCCAGGAACATGGGACAGCTTTCCATTTTCTGATATCCTCTTCAATTTCTTTCTTCAATGATTTAAAATTTTTGTCAAATAGGTCTGTTACTTCTTTGGTTATAGTTACTCCAAGGTATTTAATACTATTTGCAGCTAATATGAAGGGTAATGTTTTCCTTATTTCTTTTTCAGCTCTTCTATCTTTAGTGTATAAATGGGCTACTAATTTCTTGGAGTTTATCTTATATCCTGCTACATTGCTGAAGGTGTTTATCAGCTGTAGCAGTTCCTTGGAATAATTTTGTGGGTCACTTATGTATGCAATCATATCATCTGCAAATAGAGATAGCTTCACTTCTTCTTTTCCAATTTGTATTTCCTTAATCTCTTTTCATTCCCTTATTACTTTAGCTAAAATTTCGAGAACTATATTGAATAGATAAGGGGAGAGAGGACATGCTTGTCTAGTTCCTGACATTAGTGGGATTGCTTTGAGTTTTTCTCCATTAAGTTTGATACTGGCTGTCAGCTTCTTGTAAATCACCTTAATTATATTTAGGTATTCCCCCTGTATTCCTGATCTCTCCAGGGCTTTAATCATAAAGGAGTGTTGGATTTTGTCAAAGTCTTTTTCCACATCTAAGGATATGATCATGTGGTTTTGTTCCTTTAGTTTGTTTATATGACGGATCACATTTACATTTTTTCATATGTTAAACCAGCACTGCATTTCTGGGATAAAGCCTACTTGGTCATGGTGGATGATATCATTTATGCATTGCTGTATACGGTTTGCCAACATTTTGTTGAGAATTTTCGCATCAATATTCATGAGGGAAATTGGTCTGTAATTCTCCTTTTTTTGTGTCTTTCACTGGCTTGGGTATTAGGGTGATTGTGGCCTCATAAAAGGAATTTGGCAATATTCCTTCAGTTTCTACTGTGTGAAATAGTTTGAGGAGTAACGGTAGTAATTCTTCTTTAAATGTCTGGTAGAATTTGGCACTGAAACCATCTGGACCTGGGTTGTTATTTTTGGGGAAGTTTTTAATGACTGTTTCAATTTCCTTAAGTGTTATAGGCCTGTTTAGGTAATTAATCTGATCTTCATTTAATTTTGGTAGATGGTACCTGTCCAGAAAGTTTTCCATTTCTTCTAGATTTTCCATTTTTGTGGAATACAGATTTTCAAAATATGACCTGATAATTCTATGTATTTCCTGGGGGTCTGTTGTTAAGTCCCCCTTTTCATTTCTGATTTTGTTGATTTGGACACTCTCTCTCTCTGTTTTTTTTTTTTTTCATTAGTTTGGCTAAGGGCTTATCTATCTTGTTAAATTTCTCAAAGAACCAACTCTTAGATTCGTTGATTCTCTGTATTGTTCTTTTTGTTTCAATTGTATTGATTTCAGCTCTAAGTTTGATTATTTCCTGCCGTCTACTCCTTTACTTCTAATTGTTCTAAGGCTTTTAGCTGAGCTGTTAGGTCTCTAGTGTGGGATTTCTCAAGGTTTTTCATATAGGCATCTAAGGCTATGAATTTTCCTCTTAAGACTCCTTTCATTGTGTCCCACAAGTTTGAATACATTGTAGATTCATTTTCATTGAATTCTAGGAAGACTTTGATTTCTTTCTTAATTTCTTCCTTGACCCAAAGATGGTTCAGCTGACTGATGTTTAGTTTCCATGAGTTGGAAGACTTCCTTTGGGTGTTGATGTTGTTGAACTCTAACTTTATGCCCTGGTAGTCTGATATGTTACAAGGGATTATTTCCATTTTTTTGTATCTGTTGATATTTGCTTTATGACCAATTATGTGTTCAATTTTGGAGAAAGTTCTATGAGGAGCTGAGAAAAATTTATATTCCTTTGCCTTTGGGTGGAAGATTCTGTAGATATCTATGAAATCCATTTGCATCATAACCTCTTTTAGACTCCTTATTTCTCTGTTGAAGCTCTGTCTGGTTGATCTATCCACGGTTGAAAGTGGGGTATTGAAGTCTCCCAATATTAGGTTGTGAGAATTGATGTGGAATTCGATCTTTAGAAGTATTTCTTTTACATAATTAGGTGTCCCTATATTAGGGGCATAAATACTTAAGTTTGAAATCTCCTCTTGACCAATTTTTCCTGTGATGAATAAGTAGTGACCATCTTGGTCCCTTTTAATTGCTTTTAGCTAAAAGTCTACTTTGTTAGATATTAGGATTGCAACCCCTGCTTGTTTCTTAGGACCGTTTGACTGGAAAACCTTTTTCCAACCCTTTATTCTAAGGCTCTGTTTGTCTTTGCGGTTGAGGTGTGTTTCTTGTAGGCAACAGTAGGATGGCTTCTGTTGTTGTATCCATCTTGTTAGTGTATGATGTTTTATAGGAGAGGTGAGTCCATTGATATTTAGGGAAATTAGTGACCATTGATTCATATTTCCTGCCATTTTTGGTGGCAACTTGTTTGTATTTTCTTATTCTAGGGTATTCTTCTGTGGAATTATTGGTTGTTTGTGATTTCCTGGGTATATCTGGGGTCTTTTTTTTGGAGTTTTCCCTCTAATACTCTCTGTAGTGCTGGATTGGTAGATAGATATTCTTTCAGTCTGACTTTGTCCTGTCCTGAAATACCTTGTTTACTCCATCTATGGTAACTGATAATTTTGCAGGGTATAGTATTCTAGTTTGGCATCCATGCTGTTTTAGCGTCTGTATAACTACTGACCAAGCACTTCTAGCTCTCATCGTTTCCATTGAATAGTCAGTCAGGTGTTATTCTGATGAGTCTTCCTTTATATATGAGTTGGCCCTTTTCTTTTGCAGCTCTTAAAATTTTTTCTTTGTTCTGTATGTTTTGTGGCTTGATTATAATGTGGCATGCTGACTTTTTTTGAGATCATATCTATTTGGTGTTCTGTAAGCTTCTTGTATCTTTATAGGTATTTCCTTCTTCAGGTTAGGGAAGTTTTCTTCTATGATTTTATTGAAAACCTTATCTGTGCCTTTGAGCTGGTATTCTTCTCCTTCTTCCATTCCTATTATTCTTAAATTAGGTCTTTTCATGGTGTCCCAGATTTCCTGAACATTTTGAGTTATGGCTTTTTTAGTTTTACTATTGTCTTTGACTGATATATCTATTTGAGCTACTGAGTCTTCCACTTCAGAGATTTTATCTTCCATCTCTTGAACTCTGTTTGCTATGCTTCTATCTGTTGTTCCAGCTTTTTTCTTCAGGTTTTCTATTTCCATCCTTGCCTCAATTTGTGCCTTTTTTATTGCTTCTAATTCAGCTTTTATTTCCTGGCATGTTTCTTTCATATATTTGTTCATCTCTTCCAATTTTTTGTTTGTATTTTCTTCTATTTCTTTAAGGCCTTTTTTCATATCTTCTTTGAGAGCTTTGATGATCATCAAAAAGGAATTTTTGGTGTTGCTTCCTTCTGTTTCCTCTTCATTGCTCAGTTCAGGTCTTGTATTTGTAAGATCGCCATTCTCTTCTGGAGTAACCATGTTGTTCTTTGTATTATTATGTAATTTTTTGCACTGACGTTTGCCCATGGCTTCAGTGGTTCACGATTGGATGGTTCCTGGTCAATTTTGGCACTTGGGCTTGTGTGAAGTCCTGTCACCTCTGTGGGCAGGGTTTGAATCTACCCTTCAGGGACTCCTGTTGTTGTCTGTTCGCTTGGTTCAATGTGTTGGTGGGCAGCCGTTCAACTTCCCTCAGCAGGAGCTGTGGGTATGGTGACCAGTAGAGTTAATCTGCCCCTGCTCCAGATTGTGCTGGGGCTCTGCAGACAGCACTTGGTCCCCGAAACAAAACCTGAAACTATGGGATCTCAACTCTCCCTCCCAGGCTGGGATATAGGTGCTTGGGCCTGGTGACCACTCCTGACCTCTGGGCAGCGTCTGATTCTGTCCTTCAGAGACCCCTGTAGTTTTTGGGTCTCTCAGTTCAAGGTGGTGGTGGGTAGCTGTGCATATTCCCTCAGCAGGATCTGTGGGTATGTTGACTGGCAGAGTTAATCTGCCCCTGCTCCAGAGTGCGCTGGGACTCTGCAGACAGCACTTGGTCCCGGAAACGAAACTGGAAGCTATGTCAAGATTGTCATTTTTACTATGTTGATCCTACCTATCCAGGAATATGGAAGAGCTTTCCATTTTCTTATGTCCTCTTCAATTTCTTCCCTCAGTGACTTACAGTTTTTGTCAATTAGATCTGTTTCTTCTTTGGTTATAGTTTTTCCAAAATATTTAATGCTCTTTGCAGCTATTATAAAGGTTGACGTTTCTCTTGTTTCTTTTTCAGCCCTTTTATGTTAAGTGTATAGGAGGACTTCTGATTTCTTTGAGCTAATTGTGTACCCTGCTACATTCCTGAAGGTGTTTGTCAGCTGTAGAAGTTGCCTGGTAGAGTTTTGTGAATCACTTGTGTATTCAATCTTTCAGCAACATTTCCTCTATGTCTCCTGGAACTCCAGATACTCTGTTGAATCTGTGTCTGGCTTCTGTCTGCTCTGAGATGTTCCCTAGTTTTCTTAGACTCATAGTCCCCCTACTTCCTATCTTCCTTTTGCTAATGAGTTTTTATTAAATCCATAGGTGAGACAAATATTTACATTACCAGCCTAATTGTACTACAATGCTCTTCATCTCTAAAGTGTTATCATAGAAATATTGAGCTAGCAGAATTTGAGACTGTAGCCTACCACATGGCAATAGAACACTACTGAGTTCCTTAGCAAGCATTTAAGGCCCAAGTATAAACATCCCCACTTATTGATCCACTAAGTAGGAAGTTCTCACCAAGATATTATGATATGCATAGATATATTAAAATAATTAAGAAGCATCTTACCAATGTCACAGTGTGCTGGAGTTTATAACAAAATGTAAAAGCACATAAATGACATGATTTATTATGCATTAATATAGGATAACTCCTAAAATATATAAATATCTTTTGATTATGGTTCACATGCATAATATCCCATTCTAGAATATTATGTTACAATAGAAAGAATTTGAGAAAATAGATCTACACTGTGTCTTCAGACAAAAATCAACACTATTTAATGCATACAATAAAATAGTATCTTTGCTGTGTATCATTTTTTAAATTACATAAAATAATAAAAGCTTCCAGAACTGACACCAGTCCCCATTTTAAGGTTTGACTGTTACTTTGAAAGCTCACATCATTTTCTTAGATCAGATTTGTACAATAAATTTTGTCTTCTGGTATATCTTAAAAATTAGTGTTACTATCCTACTCAAAATAATAAATACTAAAATACATATATGTGGTTAATGAATAAAAAACATTCCATTAAAAATAAATTTTATATTAAAATATGTCTCAGGAAGCAAAATGTGCCTCTAAAGGCCAAGTTTTAATGAATGAATATCTATAGCTATAACATTGGATGCTAGAAATATATATTCCCAGTGTTTATCTTTCAAGATTAGAGTTACAGAGATTTGGTAATTTGTTGTCACATTGTAATTATAATAAGTTTATCACACACTATCATCAAATATTTCATAGGTAGAAATTATACCTGAAAATCTCTTGTGATTTTAAACAAAATATCATTACTAAAAATTTTTATTAATGAATGTTGGAAGTTTTAAATAAGTGGTAAATAATGTTAAAACATATGTAAATTCTCTATCATGGTCATTTTATTAGAGAAAACAGTTATAAGCATACAAATATGCTTGTGCCCATATATTGTTGTTCATACACAAATATTCACTAGCAAACATGCATACAATTTGATTATTAATGCCACTACAAAATATAATATAATAAATCTAAATTGGAAACAAAAACCTCAGATAACTAATTTTTAGTATGAAAAGGCAAGATTTAAGAATCTAGCTTCTATCTCAATCCTTTAACAACTGGAATTGTTATTAATTGTATTAACATGTAATATCATTCAAACATTTTCCTCTTGCTTTCTCCAGAGCCTGGCACAGTGAAGACATGTCATAATTCCAGGCTGTTATATGTCTTCTTTGATAATCTATCTTTTCTGTAATTAAGTTGTTATTTATTATTATAATATGAATTTGATTTATGTCTTATTCTTTCACATTGAAAATAGACCTAAGTATATTTTATCATTTGTATGAAGTACTATTATCATGATGGGTATTTGTGTATATATGTATGATGTGTGTGAATGCACGTATTTCCCAGGCTGCTTGTTATGATAAGACAAAATTGTGAAATCAGTTCTCTTCTACTTTTCTATGGGTTCCTGATATTATACTTGAGTCACTAGGATTACATTGCAATCATCTTCATCAGTTGAATCATTTAACTAAACTTAAAATGCGTTAAGCATTTTTTGATTCTGAAAATAAATAAATATAGAAGAAAAACTAAAAAAGCTCACAGAATTGGATACCTATGTTCCTGCTAGAATGAATTAATAGCTCTACATTGTTGTCCTGGCAATTGCCCTAATTTTATCTAGCAAGGTTACTTCATCACTGACTGTTAAATTAACTTCATAGTTTCCTTTTTATTTCTAACATTTATAATATTAAACATTATAACGTTCTTGCCCATTTTATATTCTATAGAAATGGAATTCAACCTTGTATTGGTTTTTTACTTTTGACATCCTCTATAGATTTGCAACTAAGTGTTCAGTTATTTTTATCAAGATTCATTACTCTGTTTAAAATATGCATAATTCATCTATTATTATTCTGGCAGGCTTTTAGGTTTTCCACATACTATAAGATTTACATTTATTGGCTATTAACAATACACTATTTCTTGAAAATATTATTCACAATTATTTTTTCTACATTATTTTCACCTCTTTTCCCTTGGAACTGCTTCCATGTCGAATATAATTCATCATAGATTCATGACCTCTTCTTCAGTTATTGTTACATATATACACACATACATATATGTATTCTAATATGTCTATTTAGTGTGGCTTATTTCTATATAGTTTTATATATCTCAAATATTTTGGAAGTAGACTACTAGTATTAACCACAATTTTTTAATGTAGTTCTGTTCCCACTTATGTATCTTCAAATTATCTTCAATTATTTTGGGAAGAAACTTTTTAGGTTTTCTTTTTTTTTCTTCTTTATTTATTTTTTATTTATCGAAAAACAGTAAAATGAATTTAAAATGCTGATAAGTTAACAATAACTATAAAGAAGATAAAAATCATAAGCATGACTTATCAAGGGTGATAATGCAAATAAGATTGCTACACATATATTTACTTTGTGTTCAGTTTTCCCTCTGAATTTTTTTTTCCATTCCTGTATATCCATATTCAAGGTCCCTTCCCCCTCCCATCACATCAGGTCATTTTACTTCTCCACAATTCCCCATCCCCTCCTTGGGCAGGGAGCAGACAATCCTATGGTTCCACTGACTCAATAATGCTTGGAAAAGTCTCCATTCCTGGCCAAATCTGGTTTTGTCAATCCTCCCTTAAGAGTGAGTCAGTTGTTCTTATAGTTGGAGTTGGGTTCGAAGGGTCAGTCCAGGGTGTTTCTGATCCCAAGATGTTCAGTGGTTGTGGTTTGCCACTTGGGCATGCTTGGCTTTTTTTCTTGTTTGTTTGTTTAGAGACCACTAAAGAGTGAGTACATCCCCTTCTTATCTTTCTGAGATTGTGATACCTCACTCAGGAGGATATTCTCCAGATCCATCCATTTGCCTGCGAATTGTAGAATATCATTTTTTCTTACTGCTGAGTAGTATCCCATTGTGTAGACGTACCAGAGTTTGTTAATCCATTCCTCAGTTAAGGGACAAGTATATCACGGTATAAACTCACCATGAGGAATGCTTTAAGTGAGGTTTATTTTGAGATAATCACTTACAAAACAGGGAAGATTTAAGAGAAAGCAAAGGGATAAAGTCACTTTTATCCACCATGCCACACTCTTTCGCCACCAGCCCTGAGCTCCACCGTCAGAACCAGAAGACCCGCCTCCCTGCAAGCACTCTGCTTCCCATCTCTCCAGGTGCCATCTGAATCCCATTCTCAGCGACCACGCCCCTCTTAGCCCTGCACTTCACTGCAACACCCACACCTGTACAGTCCATGATTTCCTGCTACACATGTAGGTTGTTTCCAGGTTCTTGTTATTACAAATAATGCTGCTATGAACATAGTTGAGCTAATACCTTTGGAGTGTGAATGTGCCTATTTAGGGTATACACCCAGAAGTGGTATTGCTGGGTCCTTGGGGAGATTGATTCTCAATTTTCTGAGAAACCGTCATATTGCATTCCAAAGTGGCTGAATGAGCTTATACTCCCACCAAAAATGGAGAAATGTCCCCCTTGTTACACATCCTCTCCAACATAGGCTGTCATCTGTACCTTTCAATTAGCCAATCTAACAGGTGTTAGGTGGTATCTCAAAGTTGTTTTGATTTGCATTTCTCTGATGGCTAAAGATGAAGAACACTTTTTCAGGTGCCTTTCAGACATTCGTAGTTCCTCTGCTGAGAATTCCCTTTTTAGATCTCTACCCCATTTTTTGATAGGGTTATTCAAAATTTTAGGCTCTAAATTCTTGAACTCTTCATATACCTTAGAGATCAGTCTTCTATCACTAGTAGGGTTGGTGAAAACCTTTTCCCATTTGGCACACTGTCCTTTTGTCCTATTGAGAGTGTCCTTGGCTTTGCAGAAGCTTCCTAGCTTCAGGAGATCCCACTTAATGATTGTTGGTATTAGTGTCTGTGCCACTGGTGTTATATTTAGGAAGTGGTTGCCTGTGCCAATTTGTAGAAGTGTATTTCCCACTTTCTTTTCTATCAAGTTCAAAGTGGTTGGGTTTAAGTTGAGGTCTTTGATCCACTTGGATTTGAGTTTTGTGCAGGGTGACAGGCTCAGATATATTTGCATTTTTCTGCACACTTCTATCCAGGTATGCCAACACCATTTGTTAAATATACTATCTTTTTTTCCATTGAATGTTTTGGGCCTCTTTGTCAAAGATCAGGTGTTCAAATATTTTTGGGTTAATGTCTGGATCATCAGTTCTATTCCATTCATCCACAAGTCTGTTTTTAAGCTAGTACCAGGCTGTTTTTATTACTGTAGATCTATAGTATTGCTTGAAATCAGGGATGGTGATACCTCTTAGGATCTTTTGTTGGGTAAAATTGTTTTGGCAATCCTGGCTTTCCTGTTATTCCAAATGAAATTGAGTATTGATCTTTCAAGGTCCAAAAAATATTGTGTTGAGATTTTGATAGGTAGTGCATTGAATCTGTAGATTGCCTTTGGTAGAATTGTCATTTTTACTATGTTGATCCTACCAATCCAGGAACATGGGAGAGCTTTCCATTTTCTGATATCCTCTTCAATTTCTTTCTTCAATGATTTAAAATTTTTGTCAAATAGATCTGTTACTTCTTTGGTTATAGTTACTCCAAGGTATTTAATACTATTTGCAGCTAATATGAAGGGTAATGTTTCCTTTATTTCTTTTTCAGCTCTTCTATCTTTCGTGTATAGAAGAGCTACTGATTTCTTTGAGTTTATCTTGTATGCTGCCACATTGCTGAAGGTGTTTATCAGCTATAGCAGTTTCTTGGGAGAATTTTAAGGGTCACTTATATATACAATCATATCATCTGCAAATAGAGATAGCTTCACTTCTTCTTTTCCAATTTGTATCCCTTTAATCTCTTCTCATTCCCTTATTGCTTTAGCTAACACTTTGAGAACTATATTGAATAGGTAAGGGGAGAGAGGACATCGTTGTCTAGTTCCTGACTTTAGTAGGATTGATTTGAGTTTTTCTCCATTAAGTTTGATACTGGCTGTCAGCTTCTAGTAAATAGCCTTTATTATATTTAGGTATTCTCCCTGTATTACTGATCTCTCCAGGGCTTTAATCATACCGGAATGTTGGATTTTGTTAAAGGCTTTTTCCGCATCTAAGGATATGATCATGTGGTTTTGTTCCTTTAGTTTGTTTATATGATGGATAGCATTTACATTTTTTCATATGTTAAACCAGCCCTGCATTTCTGGGATGAAGTCTACTTGGTTGTGGTGGATGATATCTTATACATTGTTGTATATGGTTTGCCAAAATGTTGTTGAGAATTTTCGCATCAATATTCATGAGGGAAATTGGTCTGTAATTCTCCTTCTTTGTTGTGTCTTTGAGTGGCTTGGGTATTAGGGTAACTGTGGCCTCATAAAAGGAATTTGGCAATGTTCCTTCAGTTACTACTATGTGAAATAGTTTGAGGAGTAACGGTAATAATTCTTCTTTGAATGTCTGGTAGAATTCTGCACTGAAACAATCTGGACCAGGGCTTTTATTTTTGGGGAGGTTTTTAATGACAGCTTCAATTTCCTTAAGGGTTATAGGCCTGTTCAGGTATTTAATCTGATCTTCATTTAATTTTGTTAGATGGTACCTGTCCAGAAAGCTGGCCAATTCTTGTACGTTTTCCATTTTTGTGGAATACAGATTTTCAAATATGATCTGAAAATTCTCTGTATTTCCTGGGGGTCTGTTGTTATGTCCCCCTTTTCATTTCTGATTTTGTTGATTTGGACACTCTGTTTTTTGATTAGTTTGGCTAAGGGCTTATCTATCCTGTTAACTTTCTCAAAGGACCAACTCTTAGATTTGTTGATTCTTTGTATTGTTCTTTTTGTTTTAATTGTATTGATTTCAGCTCTATGTTTGATTATTTCCTGCCATCTTCTCCTTCTAGGTGAGTTTGCTTCTAATTGTTCTAAGGCTTTCAGCTGAGCTGGTAGGTCTGTAGTGTGGGATTTCTCAAAGTTTTTCATATAGACATCTAGCACTATGAAGTTCCCTCTCAAGACTGTTTTGATTGTGTCCCACAAGTTTGGACACGTTGTAGATTCATTTTCATTGTATTCTAGGAAGACTTTGAATTCTTTGTTAATTTCTTCCTTGACCCAGAGATGGTTCAGCTGAGTGATGTATAGTTTCCATGAGTTGGTAGGCTTTGTTTGGATTTTGATGTTGTTGAACTGTAACTTTAGGCCCTGGTGATCTGATATAATAAAAGGGATTATTTTTATTTTTGTGTCTGTTGATATTTGCTTTATGACCAATTATGTGGTCAATTTTGGAGAAAGTTCCATGAGGTGATGAGAAATATGTATATTCCTTTGCCTTTGTTTGGAAGGTTCTGTAGATATCTATGAAATCCATTTGCATCATAACTTCTTTCAGACTCCTTATTTCTCTGTTGAGGCTCTGTCTGGTTGATCTATCCAGGGTTGAAAGTGAAGTATTCAAGTATCCCACTATTAGGGTGTAAGAATTGATGTATCATTTGAGCTTTAGCAGTGTTTCTTTTACATAAGTAGGTGCCCTTATATTAGAGGCATAAATATTTAAGATTGAAATGTCCTCTTGACCAGTTTTTCTTGTGATGAATAAGTAGTGACCATCTTGGTCCCTTTTAATTGCTTTTAGCTTAAAGTCTACTGTGTTAGATATTAGGATTGCAACCCCTGCTTGTTTCTTAGGACCTTTTGACTGGAAAATCTTTTCCCAACCCTTTATTCCAAGCCAGTGTCTGTCTTTGCAGTTGTCATGTGTTCCTTGTAGGCAACAGAAGGATGGCTTCTGTTCTTGTATCCATCTTGTTAGAGTGTGATGTTTTATAGGAGAGTTGAGTCCATTGATATTATGGGAAATTAGTGACCATTGATTTATATTTCCTGCCATTTTTGGTGGTAACTTGTTTGTATTTCCTTTCTCTAGGTTATTCTTCTATGGACTTATTGATTGTTTGTGATTTCATGGGTGTATCTGTGTTCCTTAGGTTGGAGTTTTCCCTCTACTACTCTCTGTAATGCTGGATTGGTAGATAAATATTCTTTCAGTCTGACTTTGTCCTGAAATACCTTGTTTACTCCATCTATGGTGATTGATAATTTTGCAGGTTACAGTATTCTAGTTTGGCAGCCATGCTGATTTAGTGTCTGTATAACTTCTGACCAAGATTTTCTAGCTTTCACCATTTTCTTTATAGGCTTTTCATTCTTCAAGTTAGGGAGGTTTTCTTCTATGATTTTATTGAAAACATTATCTGTGCCTTTGAGCTAGTATTCTTCTCCTTCTTCTATTCCTATTATTCTCAAATTAGGTCTTTTCATGGTGTCCCAGTGTTGTAGTAAGTTTTTCCCGGCCTGTATGGGTCCGGAGATTTATGACCTGGCGCACATGTGGAGCCGGTTTGGAACCTGGTTCGCGCGCCCGCAGCTTTTGCCCCCCAAAAGAAATGAATCACATGCTTATATACTTTACACTGCTTGGCCCATATCTTAAGCACATTACTAGCTAGCTCTTTCTTCTTAAATCAACCCATTTCCATGAATCTACCCACCACGTGGCTTGCAGCCCATGGCTCACCTGAATTCCTACATGCTTCTTCTTCAGGGGACAGATGGCGACTCGTAAACTCCACCCCTTCTTCCTACCTGGCTGCCTCTGATTCGCCGCCCACTTCTACGGTGCCCTGCATGGGTCCAAACAATTATTTATTTATATAGTACAGAGAACATTCCACCACATTTCCTCTTTTCTGTCTAATTAAAAAGGAAGGTTTCAATTTCCATATAGCAAAATTACACACAACAGAACAGCTCTCAAGCAAGAATTACAGTCACAATATCCAGTCTATTTGTATTCCAAAATTAAAGAGAATATTCTATTATCTACCTTATCATTGGGAGTCTAAAGTTTCATGTCTAATATTCCTTTTAAACTAAAAAGAACTATACCTACAATTATTAAACCTTCAACCACATCAAAGACCACAGAAGGATATAATATTATGCAAATAAACAGGAAGTGCAAGCAACTTCCAAAGTCTAGAAAATGACAGAGATGACATCTATCTGCCTGGACAGTCACCCAAAGTTCCTTTGTAACATTGGGCCATCCATCTTCAGCCATTAGGCCCAAAGTCTCTGGCAAACCTTTCAGTGATGCAGGAAATCTGACACAGTCCATCAGTTGCTTCTCCTTGTGTCCTGGAGAATGTCTGGCAATGTTTTCTGCAAAGCAGGAACCTGAAGGACCATCTCGGCTTGTTCTGCCCACATTCAGAGGTCACTTTCCTATGGAACCTGCATGTCCAGTTTATACAGCATACTATCAAGCAGTCAATACCAGAACAGTTTCTTGTCTGGTGGCTAACTGTTGCCACAAAGTAAATTCCACATGAAGTTTCTTCAATGCCCATCCTTTCTCTGAAATACATTGATGCTGCCAGGAACAGAACTGTCTCACTGTCCAGAAAAGTCTAAGTTCTTAAAATATCTTAAATGCCATATTCTGCATGTCTTTGAA